>BMAV01010988.1:8118-78711 GCA_019973955.1 Trichonephila inaurata madagascariensis
AATCTTGGCCACCAAAGAACCCAGAGGTTATTTTAAAGAAAAGACGCGTGAGCCCGTCACAGAACTTTCATGTTGCTTTGTAGAGCGACGTTAACACTCACTCGCATTTACATAAAACGAGTGCTCTGTATTGTTTAGGGGGGGAAATGTATGTGTGATGAGATAGATTTCTTTAAAAATTTATATTGGCAGTAATATATGCGTTAAGAGAATTCATCAAACGTTATATTTTGTTGGTAAAATATTATTGTTGTCTTTACAAATATATTTAGTCGCATATATTACTCATATTTTTTTTATAAAATGATTAAATTATTTAAAGAACTGCATAAATTAAATATGAAAATCTATCAGATACATTTAGAATTTCGAAAAAATTTGTTTGGTCTGCATTTTTTTTTGTGGAGACAAAAAAAAAGCCTTATTATTATTGTTGCTCTTTATAATATAAAAGTTATTTTTTTAAACTCTTTGTTCATAAGTATAATGATGGAGGAGGGGGGAGGGGTATCTAATGGACACGCAAAACGTGAATTGTTTTAGATTCTCATATATGCTTTTTTTTTTGTCTTGCAATGAGAACCTTTCATAAATTTTCTTTTGATGTTTTCTGACCCCTGTTTCTGAAAATCAGATTTTAATTTTACATCCGATACCTTGATTTAAATCACATCACAACTCTTAAATTTAAATTACTTTGAAAATCAATTTTAATACCGCGGACACTCATTAAATTCCTTTTTAATATATGTTGTGATGTACTGTGTTTTATATAAACACTTTAAATTTTCTTCTTATGTGAAAAAAAGAGTCCTCTCTTTTCTTTCCTCAATCCTCCTAAACTACATAGGTGCTCCTTTTAACTCTTAAATAACATCTCGTTGTGCAACAGCTTAAATTTACCCCATCAAACTCCGAATTTCATCCGTCATGTTTTCGCGATATGTTAATAAAGATCTTTTGGTCTGTTCGCTAATGATACCTTTCGCGAAAACCCAGGAACCGGACTTAAGATTGGTGTCAAGCGGTACAAAGAAGGCTTCTTTTTTTAATTTACTTTTGTCACTGGGGATGCGGCTGGTGACATGTTTTCCGCGTCGAATACTGTTACCATCATTGCCTTTGGACCCCCTGGCTGTAGGTCACTGACAGGCGGCAGGTCCGTGGCTTGTTTTGGCTGGAAGGGTAGTGGATACTCGTCATGGCGGTTTTTGCGGGAGGAACTTGGTGTTGAAGAGTGTGTGTCTAGCGTTTGGGAAGTGAACGATTTCCTTGTGAGCTGCTTGCTGTGTGGAAAATCTATACACCCAACTCTTTTTCTTTTACATGATAGATACATTCCTTAGAAAACCGTGTAAAAAAACATGCAACTTATGGTAAATTTGGGGATCTGCTCTTCAACTTAAAAAAACTCTAAATGTTTTTCCAAAAAACCGTACAGAAAAAGTGATAATAAATTCCATGTTACATATTTATGAAACAAAAAAAAATTCATTTCTGTTACAAAAAAAAATTAAAAATTTTTGTAACTTGAAAATTTAGTCTATTAATGTTGTTGTCGTGTGTTTCGTAGTGGGATACTTGTGGAAGATGAACAGAAACATACATTACAAACATACATAAACCATATAGGTATATAGACTTTATTATACAAACGATGATCCCAGCATAGAACAGAAGGGGTGCGCTGCTTTTCATTTGAGACGGGAATCCATTTCAGGCGAACGGCCGACTTCTCGCGAAGATCCATACCTTATTTGTGATTCGAACCCGAGCTCACTCGATTACAAGCCGAGTATCCTAACCATCATACTAGGTGGGGAAGCTAGTCTGTTAATAAATACAACATATAAAAATTCAAATTAGAATTACGAATAAGACTACAAACAACTATTCAACCCTACTTGATAACAAGCTTGCACGTTTATTACGAACTGGATCAAAAATGCTACCATCAGTAGATGTGCCAGATAAGTCTGGCACATAACTGAGGACTCTGACGCGAATAAAGAACGTTCGTTATTAACGACCTTTAACAGAAAGAATTATCATTAACTTCAATTGTATTGGAAATTCCACAATCGAATCAAACATAACTTCAGTTTGATCATCAACTTTATCGCATCCTACAAATTGAACACTTTAACCAGGGGCGTAGCTACCGCCGTATCAGCTGTATCAATGATATGGGGCTCCCAAGCTACAGGGTCCCCAACATGTGTAACTACAGTTCAACTAACAAGGTTCTCATACCTAAAAAAGGGCCCCGAAGGAATTTTGAGGCGGCCCACTCAGAACTAGCTACACCAGTGACTTTAATACAAAGTGCAATTGTACTGAAGAATAAAATGTTGTCTTTAAGTTGAAGCACAAAAATATAAGGAAAAAAGTGATTATAATATATTCGGGTAATCTCCGTAACTCTAATAACTACTTAATAACGTTAACTCCATTTTTTCTTGCCAAAGAAGTGAATTTATTGATAGGAACATCTTCTGTGATTTATAAATAAATCTTCTCAAATTCTTGAACACATTAATATTTGAAAGCACAAGTATCCATATTTTAACTGATTTCTTTTTAAAAGGATGAAACTATACAATTAAATTCTAGAATGTAATCTATATTTTGCACATATTCTTGACGAAATGCGAAACCAAATATTCTCAATTTGATTTTTGATAGTTTCATTAAAATAAAATAAATTTAATTATATTTTATTTTATTTAGTTTTTATCTTAAGAAATTTTATGATTTTAAAAGAGGCTTATTCGTAGACCATTGATTGAAAGAATGTTGTCAATAGTTTTTTTTTTTTTTGTATTAGCTGCTAATTGTGCACCTTAAAAAATTAATTTAAAATGTGTCCGTAAAATGAAATTTTGACAGTTTTAACGTTGACTCGATTATTTTTTAAAGTGAAATTGCAGTTAATCTTTTTTACTATCAAAATAATTTTTTTACAATAGTTAGTACTACAACTTTCAAATGATATACGAATGCGTTTCCTTAAAAAGACAACAAATATGAAAGACATACATACTGGAGAACTAAAAAATGATGTGCATGGTTTAATTGCATGGCTACCACAGCCGTGGAAGGAACAAAATAATAATAAAAAAAACTGACATTAACTTTAATACGTCCTTTTCTACCATCAATACACTTTATTAATACATTTTTCATTTTGATTTTAGAGCCTCCGAAGATAAAAACCTTTAAAAGACTTCTGTCAGAACTTCTAAAAGAGCTGTAAAAAGAACCGTTAAAAACTTAATGGGGATCTTGGTTTCATCCAATCAGTCCAATTTACATCACCGCTTTTAATTCTAGAACAAATCTGGAGTGGCAGAGGGGAGGAACATGTTTATATCGGGCTAATGCTGCCATAAAAATCTTGTCCTGTCTCGGAAATTCCTCAACACTATCTCTTTAATTGACTTCGAAACAAATTTGAAATTATTTTCACGTGGATTTTAGGGAAGAGAAATAAAAAAAAATTCTCGAAATGACCCGCCTCGTGCTTAATATCTTATTTCATGCCCTTAATGTTATGGGCATATGTTCCGGGAGCTGCTATTCTGCACACATTTTGGCCTGGAGCCTGATAGAAAGGTTGATAAGGGTAGCACCTCTAAGGATCCATTATTTCTTAAACTGTCACGTTCAGCAACGGGACTATAGTGCACGTGGCCCATTTTTTCCATCTCTGAACTTCCTAATCAGTAAAAAGCATTTTCGCTCTTGTTATTGATGGTGGCAAAAGGATTGGTTTTTGTGAGAAGTTTCGGTTGATAAGGCTTTTATTGATGTGGTCCGTTTTTGATGGTCGCCCATGTTCTTAGTTCTGGACTTCAAGGAACTGATTTCCCAATTGCTGCTGTGGGGTTTTGGTGGTTTGCAACACAAAGGCGACTGTACTGATTAATCGGTAGATATTTTTGACTGAAATTAATTTAATTAGTTTTAGTTAAGTTTTTATAGATATATGCTTTTATAATATTTATCTTTTAAAAGCATGGTAAGCAATCGTGTTTTTTTTTTTTAATTATTATTTACAAATGTCTGCTTTCAAGAATTGGTATCGTATCAGTTTTCATTTTACCAAATGATTTGTTTTCTGATCACTAAACTCCTTATCTTTTATCCAGTTTTTAAAATTGTTCTAAATGTAATATTGTCATCACAGTGAATTCAGCATCATTGGTCAACAATTTTCAAATAATTTTTTTACACACATTTTTTAATTGGGAACTTTTATAGTGTGTTCAGAGTTAATATTACTACTCCATTTCAATGTTTGACATATGGTAAATTCGTTTTCTGTATGTGTTTCAGTTTTCCAAACAAAGTTGAAGTTTATAAGCATTTTTGTTGTTGAGTTAAGCTTTCCATAAAATTATGAATAAACCCTTTTCTACTGATCATATGAATTGTTATTTAAAAAATTATTGCATAATTTTATATAGTATGTTTAAATGCTGTATCAGGTTCTTCACTGGACGGTGTGGGAAAGATTCTTGGAAAAGTTTTTAAAAAATTAAATTTCTAGTGATTTTAAGAGTAACGGTTTTGAAACCGGAATAAAAGGATACGATCCTAACCGTGATCAGTTTTTAAAATGTACTCTCATAAAAAAAAATTGCATATTTATTTACTCATAAATAAAATTGCATATTTATTTACTGCTTTCATTTTAAGACACTCTACTCTTAGAATACTTATCTGTAAACATTCCGGTGTATTTGTGTTATTTTAGAAGCAACAACAAAGTGTTCTGTCTACACATGGTTGACCATGAACTTGAAACCGCTTACCAAAAAGTTATCGTTCCTCTAATTTTTATTTATTTATTTATTTATTATTTTTTCTTTTCCTGACTTCCCTATCTTATATTTCAACGATTTCAGTCGATGATGTAAAAAAAAGAAAGAAAAGAAATCTTTGCAAAGACTGGTGTTTTTGTATTTTTATCGCCAGAGAAATCTGTTTAAAAATGGTGTATTTTTTCAAAGACGCATGAGATCAGCGTGATAATTAGATTATAAGTGTACTGAATATAATAACAAATGTTCTTTCGCCCTCTAATTTAGAGTTCGGTGTTACTCTTACTACATTTCGCGGTTTTTGTTGTAAATAATCAGAATATTCTCACCGTAGATTTACGTTGCATCTTTATCAAAACGCATTTATTGATTTGTATTTATTTAACAAAATTATTATCAATATGAGAAATGAGTAAATAACTAATAATCCAGGAAAATTTTTAAAAATACAAAATCTCTGATAAAAAAAATTATTTTATTGGAAATAGTAATTAAAAGTTAACTTTCGTTTAAAATTTAAAAGATTAATTAACGTATAATCAGAAAAACTTCTATTGCACTCTCAAATTCTTAAATATCTTATATCAAAGAGATAGAGAGTTAAAACTTCCCTTTCAAGTTCATAAACGCGATTTCAAAGAAAGAAAAAAAAATGCTTTGAAATAACTGTTGATCAAAACGTGGTATTTTTATGACAGCTTTAACAAACAATGATTCATAATACATTACAGTACTCGATTCCTTAATGTGTAGTAGGATATTGATTTTTCCTCTCTCATTTTGGAAGCAAAGTTATATTTTAAACAAAGAAAACAATTTAAGTGTTTGTTTAGTTATGATATACAAATATTTTTTATATTCACCGTATCCTATCTAATTATTTGCTCATATATATAAACTTAAAAATTCATTGTAAATATGGTTTACATTTAGTAAATAACTTTTCTTATCATTCATTATTTTAACATACAAATGCATTTTCAATTTGTAAATGTTTGAATTATTTCCACTTATGTTGCAAGGAATTTTGTAATTAAAAACAACTTTATTTTTATTTCAGATCGAATCTTATCCTAAATTAAACCTGGTATTTCACTTCACTTCATATGTAAGTTATTGATTTATTTATTTCATGTTTTTAACGTAAAACGTTGCAAAAATAAATATCTTGCACATGTTTTACATAAACTTGGAATATTTATTCTGTTCTTTGTATTACAAATTCTTCATCTGTTTGTTAGGAAGTGCTTGCTAAAAGTGATGTCATAAAAGTTATTTAATTACCAATAAAAGAGAAAATTAATTTCTAAGGGGGAAAACAGCCGAAAAATAGTTTTATATGCATTTTTATTATATTTTATACTAAAAATAATAATGCTCGTTATTGGTGAATTTTTGCTTAAAATTATTTTTTAACTATCTTTCTTGTCCATAATTAGATAGTTTATATAGAGTTTTTTTTAAAAAAGAAAACGATTTCAGTCAAGCATAAGGGAAAAAATTGGAAAGAATTGCGAAAAATAATATTATTATTTCAAATCAATTAAATTCTCCTATTATTCCTATTTTTATATTGATCCTATTATAAACATCTTTTACTTAAAAAATATATTTTTTTTGCACATATTTCAAAATATTAGTACTCTTAAAAATAATTTAATTGGGTTCGTGCAGGTTTTGCCAACTATTATTTTGTACATTAGAAGCGAAACCATGGAATTCTTATCATGAACCTAATTGTGAATAATAAAAGCATTAAAGATTTTAAAAAATGTAAAAGAATAAGATCACAAGCTATCTTTAAATTACTATACCTGGTATAGTTTTCAAATAAAATTTATATATATATATATAAATACGTTTTAAAGTTCAGTTTCGTTATTTTCGCGAATGCATTTTCTATAAGAATTTAAATGGCATGTTATTAAACTATCAAAATGTCTGATTTCGTTATTACAAATCGCACTGCTAAAATAAATACATATATAACTACTTCTCAATGTTAAAATATGTAAATACAAAACTTTAAATTGTAGCAATAATATAATGAAAACGCTGCAATACCGATTTCTGAATAATTCTTAAGTCATCATTGTTCATTTTATTCTTCTTTCTTAAAGATAAATTCATTTATTTATAATTGTTTCCTGGTCTTGAGGTAAATAAGTATCATTAACAATATTCTGCTCTTTACTGTAAAAAATAAATTGATTTTTTTAAACAATTGCAATGCTAATAAACTAGTTTCATCTTTTCTCATCCTCTGTCCAATGTTGCTTCCTTGCTAATTTATCCGGCTGTATATTCAGGCTTTAGATTTTGCTTTAATTTTTTTCAACATTATCTCAATAATGAACGTAAATTATCAAGTTTCCAATTGTAGTTACCATATAGCATTGCAACAAGATAGCCGTATTATTACAGTGAATAAATTTTATAATGCCTCTAATTACAAAATTTACTAAAAAACTTACTCCGCACTTAAATTGAAATTTAAAAAATAATAATAAACTCTTTTAATTACTTATATCTCTTGATTTTTCAAAAAACTATTTTACTTTTAATGGACACGGATTACACTAAGCTATAGAACAAATTTGTATCTATTCTTACAGTCTGTATCCTCAAAAAAAGGGATTTTCAACCGCTGGTCTGATGGACCAACACCTATCTAGGGACAAATTTAACTGAGGTCTTTGGAAATTTTAGCCCGTCAGCATTAAACAAAATTTCTTATTCAAAAAATAACTATAAAGGAAATATGTGTACGTTAATGTCATAATGATTATTTTTAATGTCATTATTCTTTATATAATTTGTTGTGATTTTTCTGTAGAATTTATTTACTTGTATATAATACCGTAAAATCCATCGTATAACGCGCACCTATACTTTCAAGCTGCATTTTGTAAGTGTTAAGTATATTCGCCGTATAACGCGCACCCCCTTTTTGAAGAAGATATCTGAAATGCACATATGTGCTTATACTATTATGTTTCGGAGTCATTCATTCAAAGTATTATCCCAGACTTTTGAAAAAATAGTATACTTCTAGAAGTACAACCCTGTAAGTTCATAAGGAATATCATTTCTTTAAAATAAACAGTATCGTGATACATGTAGAGTTATAATTTTTTATATGTTCTTCTCTTTCCCTTTTCTTTTCCTTTTTAAAGCTATCATTTTTATATCCGGCGTATAAATATCCGTATATATCCTGCGCGCACTTGTGAATTTCGATCTCATTTTTTGGGTCGAAAGTGCGCGTAATGCGCCGGATTTTATGGTAATTACTTATTTTTTCATATGAGTATTGTACCAAATAAATTGTAACTAAAATGTTATGATTAATTTATGTGATAGTTTCTTAATACCTGATAAGATTTCTCATTAAGAAAAACGACCGATCTGCGAATTTCTTCACAAATTTTACCAGTTCTTGGGCCAAAAAGGGTTGAAAAACACTACTCTAAAACATAAAGTATTCAGTGAACTTAAGTTATATAACATAATTTTAGTCAGGATGTTTAAGGAATTTGTTTACGCATAAGAGAGATGAAAGTCGAATCTTCCAAGAACTTATATTTATCAGGAATACAATAAATCGTTCGATGTTATGGCTAGACATAATTTCTTCTAGAACTTTTATAGATAAATATTATGGTATATTGGATTTTTCATTTTTCTTGGTGACTTGTACTCTCCAAATCTTATTTCTTAATACGAAAAAATAAAAGTCTGGTTAAATGTAAGAATATTTTTAATTGACAAGGTAATAAGTTTATTAATTAAATCGTGAATGTTTTTTTGCGTGAATAAGGTTTTTGTTGGTAAGGTGACCAACCGTCCTCCTTTTTTTTTATAGGTTCTGTCCTTCCTCGAAAAGTATCCCCCTACTTGTTCTCTTTTCAATATTTTATAACTGATCTGTTAATCTCTATACAGAGATGAACCAAAAATGTTTCCAATATGTCGATGAAGGGTATGAAACAAATATCACAGGAAATAACAATTTTCAATGGTGTTTTTTGACTTATTCGCAAGTAAATTGGGCAGATATAGAAAACTATGTTGAGTTTTTTTTCGAAATAAATGTCTGACATTAAAAACGATGACAATTGTCTATTTGAAGAAATTAGATGGCTGAATGTATATTTAAATTTTAATAAATTGAAACAATTGAAAAATCATCACATATTGAAATTGATAAAAGATGGGCGGAAATACTTAACAATTTCAAAAAGGAACACATTCCATTTAAAAATTTAGTTATTGTTGAACTTACGTTGTGCTGCCCTAAAACTAAATCAGCAGTTGAAAGAGTTTTTTTAATTGGTAATGATTATTAGACATGCAACAAATCAAGATTGAATGTTGATACTTTAGCTACAGTACGTACCGTAAAATCCAGTATGAAGAATGCTTTTTGCTCCGAAATTTCCAATATGGTAAAAAATGATATAATTGACCAAAAAAATAATAATAATGAGAAAATATTTATTTAAGTAAATAATTAAAAGGAATGTTCGCGTAATAAGTGTATTTTTGTTTGAATTAATGAAAAATTTTCGTCCTCCTTTTCATTGCAAAAAAACTGGTCACCTTAGCATTACCCCACTCCTTTCCGTCAGAATGAAACAAGCTTACTGCACATATTTCTTTGATTTTTTTTTTTTTTTTTGGCTTCCTAGACCTCTTCAGTCACCTAAACGGATAATTTAAGTAGGCATTGCAAAGCACTGGCTCGGATTGCTGTCGGAAAAATTTACGATATCATTCTGGAGGTAGATATTCCTGTAAACCGAATAACGACATAAATAAATTTTACTTACCATCCTTTTGTGGCAATCGTCCAACTCTCAGCTTTTTTAATCGCTGATATTTCTTTTTGTTTTCAACAAGTACTCAAAAAAGAGCGTTAAACTGTTTCAAGAATTAAGACATAGTAAATGATAAAGAGTTGAAGAGTGCCATTTTTCTTCTCTTTGTTCTTCAATAATCCAGAAAGTTTCGTAAATTGGCAAGAAAATTAAATAATAAAATGCCGATTGTGTGCTAAGATTGAAATCTGTTTTCTTCTCACAGTCACAATCATCATTGCGCTATAAAACGTTTGTTGTAATTTTACAAAAATAATTCTTTATGTTATAAACTTTTATATTCTGTTTACATTGTAATTTATGTAAGAAGAGAAATAGATTTTTGTTGTAGTATTGATCAGGAATGTTTTAAAGCAGTGGTGGGCAATTATTTTGGCTCGCATTGTGGGAGCGGAGGATACCAGAAGGTCGTACTTTTTTTTTAAATGATTGCATTCGATAAATATGTTAAGTAAAATAGTGGCAGGTTTATTCAATTTATTTACTGTGCTAATTTCATATCAATAGCTGCAGGCCCATTTAATTTTAAAATCAGTTAAATGAGACAAATGTACCCTATCACTTGTTTCTAGAATTTTTTTTTTTTTTTTTTTTTAGATCAAGGGTGAGATTGCTTGTTGAATTTCTCATCACAGCCAGGAAGTTAGTGACAGTCAACTTGCATTTACATTCATTCCTGTTGATTTTCATCCAAAAAATTTTGCCCACAAATATATATATATATATATATATATATATATCATCCAAAAAATTTTGCCCACAAATATATATATATATAGTCTTATTCTCTACAAACAAGAGATAAACATCCATCAATCACATTCGAAAAACACATAGACAGTAGGAAAATCACACAATGAAGGACTCATGAGAAACCGAGATTAAAAATTATAAAATGGATGCTGCAGTATTATAAACATTGCTGACTTAGGACACAGCTAATATATAAAGTAATTTTTATAAAAGTGGGGTTGAACATGTTTTTTGGCCAGCCAACCTTTCCCCTTTATGTAAATAATACTGAGCAAAAACCTATTGAAAGTAATGGATAGGAATATCTAAATCCATTACAAGATAGAGTTAACTTACCTAAAAATTGCACTTAAAAATGCAGAGCCCGCGCTAAATCTGAGTGCAATAAATAAGTTATTGCCAAATTCTGGATCCTAATGCATATTCAAAGAATGTGAATGGCTGAAATGTAGCACTTAACAAAAGTATAAAAAGAATAGAAATAAAAATTAATAAGAGAGTTACAAATTACCATAATTTTAGTGACACTAGAGTATATATGAATTAAATAATAAAATAAGTAATTTTATCTAATATTAGAATATGGAGATAACTATAACTATGAAATTTGTAAATTTATAGTAATAAACTATTAGTAAACTAGTAATCTAAGAATTTTTAATCCTTACTATTTTGAATAGCTTTATTCATATAACTATTAATAAAATTAATTGGGTATTTCTGATTTAAGCAATATTTAGTAAAATGTTTATAGTTATTTATTATTTCTAATTTTTTGGACACCAGAAATTTATTACGTTGTATATAATTAATAACAATATTTCTGAATATAGAAACATGTACATTACTCTCCCAATGAGGAATTTATATATATATATATATATATAAATGGATGTTTGTATATATGAAATCGCAACACTCCAACACCTTTTAACCGATCACTATGAGCATTGGCATGTATATGAATATTTTTATGGAGAAGGTCTTTGTGCTATCCTCTTTGTTGTAGATCCCCACCAGGTGGCGCTACAGCATATCAATTTCTGCACCGTTCAATCAATTGCCAAGTTGCCAACGTGGCTCTATCACCAATATTTTGCTATGTTTTCATTGAATCGTCATTATAATGTAAGGAACGGTGTTGCTTGCGAATATTACAATTTTAACATAAAATAAATACAGCAGAAAGTAATATTAACGTATTACACGTCTAGATATAAATTATTTACACTATTTTAAGCGTTCATTACACAAAATTTGTAACTATGTGTTACTTTTGCTGAGCAGAGATCGGCTTAGGAAAGTGTTTTCAAAAATCGACCCACAAGAAAGTTACGGGATGTTATAAATAATTAAAAAAATTCTTTTTATCAACTATTAGACCTTCAGACTTAAAAATTAACAAATATGGTTTTTTGTTGTTGTTGTTGTTAAACTAAAATATTATTATTATTATTTTTAATTTGAAATTTACGTGAAATTAACTCATTAAAAACTTTTTTATCCTTCAATCTATATTGTTTAATTTTTCAATTCACCCGTGCGAAGAATGGGTATACCAGCTAGTGTTGACTAAATATAGAGAACATTTTCTGTCTATTGGTGGTTTTCTGATTGACTTGGCGGATCGTAAAAAAAACTCTTCACGGGCTACATATGGCCCGCGGGCTGCTGGTTCCCCACCCCTGTTATAGAGCATGAGGCAACGGGGTCAGAGCCTCAGCTTCGAGGAACCTCGTCTCGTTTGCGACTCTGCATTAATAAAATCGTGATGCGAACAATTTAATTGTTACATGCAATTCTCCGATATATTCTCCTCTAAAAAGTGAGAAATCGTTTCTCAATCAGACAGAATTTGCTTAATTTAAGCTTGATGAATATTGAAAATAGAATTAATATTAACAATAAATTTTGAAGACCTAATTAATGATTTTGCGAATTTATAATATAGAAAACGATTTTTCTTATAAAACTTTATTTTATTATGGATTGATTTTGTTGAACTGTACATGTATATACAGATTCGATAAAGAGGATTCAGCTGGGGGCGTACTTTTGCATAGAGGTCAAAGGGCTCAAGTAGTCTTCAGGCGTCAGTAATAATGAATACAGATAAAGAATTGATTGTAAAAGAATTATTATTGTAAAAAGCTTTAATGTATGTTTGCAAATGTTGATAAGTAAATTTAAGTATTTGTATTTGCTAATATTTTTTAAAACTTATCTTGTTCATGTGAAAAAAAGAAATAATCAATAATACAACGTTCAGGTATTTCAGACACTAAAATATTTGTAATAAATATATATCATTATATATACATTTTTAAATATGGAAAAATATATTTTTTATAAACGGTTAGAAACTGCATATTAAGTGAGATAGAATGTCTATGATAAAAGTAAAAAGTTCTTCAAAAGCCATATAATTTTTTTTTCGATTATAAAGGAAATGGTATATAAAAATGTTTCTACTTTAAGGTGACTAACTACATTCAGAACCCTGATTTTGAAAAAGCTTATAAATGAATACTTATTTTGATGTTTAGTGTCAGTTGAATTAGAATATAGATATAAAATTGTTTTAAGAATATTATTAAAAACAAAAATTATTTAAATGCAATATTTTGGCAAAAAATGATGAAAGAATGAAAATTTCAAAACAGTCTCCCTTTAAGAAAAATGCTTCTTCAAAAGCCCTTCCGGCTCTCTGTATAGAAGTCGTAGTTATATATAAGCAAAATATTATCATAACAGAAACATTTTTCATAAAAGGAAAATGTTTTGAAAATGTCATTTTTGCCAAAAAATTACATTAATTTTTGTTTTTAATAATATTTTTAAGACAATTTTATACATTATTCTAATTCACAAGTCATACTAAATATTAAAAAAATATTCATTTATACTCTTTTACAAAATCACGGTTTCAAACGTATTCGGTCATCTTAGTAGAATTAGTAATTCTGTAGTACGCTGTCGTATTTAGTCCAAATTGCCGATTCTTCTTCAAACTTTTGTGGTGTGGTAATTATGTTTCAATTTTACCACATAAACCGAGGGATATTGATTTGATAATATGCGTTACATACAACATGAATAGACAACAGACAACGTTACATTCAACAGTTATAAATTTCGTTATTAACTATTCTGGAATATTTGATTAAAATTATATGCATCTGCATACAATTTTACACTTATTCTTTATGCTACTGACAAAATATCGATTATCTCAAAATGAAAAACTGTATAAAAACACAAATTGCCATTTTCGAAGAAATGAATTCGATTTTTCTCAGGAATAGAATTCCTTTCAATCGAATTCGTCAGCTACTGATTTCGTAGAATGTGTTCCTTCAAGACATTTCCAGTTTAGGTTACTCGATTTGCCAAGATTGCCTTGCGTCACGGATCAGAACATTGATCAGTATTTGTTGAGCTTTTATTACATTGTCGAGGAGAGGAGAGAGGGAAGGATTCAATAGTCGATTTTTTTTTTATTTCCTCATCGCGTGATGTTTGCGTGACGCTTGTTCCGCCATGAGCATTGTTTTCTTCTCCTGAGCATCAAGGAATATTTCCTACAGGCTAAGTTTGCTGTTAGGGATTCGAATTCTTTTAGTAAAACAATTTATTTCTATATACATTAGTTTGGAATGAACTAATAGTGCTGTTTTGTTTTTGAAAGCAATATGTTTTACATTTGTCACCACTTTTTTTAAAAAAAAAAATTTGTGATTTTTGAAACTGGGTGTGATTTACTCATTTAGTTATCTGCTTATTCGCATATTGAATGTTTTTACTTTCTCCGGATATGTATTTATTTTTTAAAGGTGATGAAGATTAATAAAGTTGTTTATTATCCAATATAAAGCTTGGCAACGTTGAATACGCCAAAGGTGTTCCGAACATCAAAATAATGGGCTAAATTTATGATGATCACATGATAATTGCAATCACTGGTCCTCCGTTGAATTCAAAACGGGCATTAGACTTACATTTGTTGTTCTACTTGTAAAACTTGGATAAAATTTCGAATTGGATGATTGGTTAAATATGTTCAAGTACTAAGATTCTTCAAAAAATTTTCATAATTAAAATAAATTCTTATATTGTGCATGTATTTTTGAATCAAGTGCATTTTGTTTACAAATGTGCATTATTATTGTTGACAAATCTATACTTTTTAAAAGCAAGATTTAGCAAAAACTGGCAACAGCAAAGTACATGAACTGATTTGCTGGAAACACGGGATTATAGTTATCATGTGACTATGACGTGACATGAATTTATGAACTTATTGATTGGAAATACGTGGTTACAATGATCACGTGACTATGATGTCACATGAATTGAGCCCATTAAATGTTACATTTGCATTATATGCATTTTATGCACATACATAATTTGTAAAGAAATACAATTTTAGGTTATGTACATTTTAAGTAACAGTGTTGTTTGTAAGCTTTGAACTTATTAATAATACGTATTATTCAAAGGATAATTTTTGATTAAGCATAATATAGCTTAATACTCGTATGTTAAAAATTTCACATTTGACAAAGAACATAATTTTTTTAATTACGTGAAAGAAGAATGTTATAACTATCTTTCGAAGCATGAATAATTTAAATAAGCAATAATTTTTTTTAATGTTATTAACTTCTGTCGATTTTTTTTCTTTATTTTTATTTAGGGGGTGAAAAGCTTTTAAGCCAATAATATCTAAGTAGTAAATCTCTTTCATGACGAAGGTAAAAAAGATTATTTTAACCCCTCTTTAATAGTTTCTCTTTAATGAAACATTGAATGGCTGTTTTTTCAAAAGTACTTATAGTTTAAATTAACCATGAAACCAAAAACGCCAATATAAGTAGAAAACATACAAAATTCTGTTCAGTTATTAGTTGTAAATGTATCTTAGCAGATAATATCGCCAAAGTTCGTGTTGGCGACAACTCTCAAAAATAGTCGCCAGTTAATAATTTAAATAATCAATAAATAATTTTAAATTATTATTAAGTGTAAGATATATTGCGTTGGCTTTATATCTTACTAAATAGCAGCTATTTTTTTCCCCTTCCTTTTTTTATATTATAAACTAGAATTAATTATTAAAAAATAAATAAATAGAAAATTAACTTGATTAAACTATTGACAGGGGAAAAAAAGAACGAAAGCAAATTAAATTAACTCTTGAATTGTTACGACATCAAGTTATTTTTTGTGTGTATGTGAATAAATAAAATGATTCATTTATAAAAATTAGCTGCGAATAGATAAACTTAGAAATAAACGGTTTTGTGTCATTTTATTTCGCAGTTCATCTCCTTTTTGCATTACATTGATTCAAACTGGTTTCACCATTTTTATTTCATTTTGCTCCCAGTATTGTATGGAATATCTGATGTAAACACCACAAACATACTGGTTTAGTTTTATTGTGATCGATACTGAAACAATTTTTTTTTTCTTTTACCCAATCACCCATTCCTCTTTTTATGCGCGGGGATGAATATCAACAAAATAAAGAAGCCACCCAATAGTTTCCGGTCCCTTTTATGAAATCAACCGATTCTCTCTTCGCTGGAAAGGAGTTCTCGTGGTGCGGCATGGGAAACCAACCACCCCTTCCAAAAACAGCTGTCGTCAGACGAATAGCAGGAGCTGCATCCACTGCTTAAAAACTTTTTAAAAGAGATCCACAGACGGAAATGGCAACAGCTGAATCACCAAGGAGGAAAAAGTGCCCCATGGGAAACCGATTTCTTTCAAGTTTCGTCTTCTCGCGCATTAAGCGGCGCGCGGGGAAAATTATCGTTTGCTGGAGAAAAGTCGCCAAGGTGGCGCCAATAAATTGTCAGATAATGACACAATTTTAATGCTTCCGTTTTTTTTCTTTTTAATTTGATTTAGTATCCCATTACGTCGTTAAATGACATTCAAGTTTAAATATGTTCTCTTATGCAAGCATTAAAAAAAGCGCTATCGTTATTATTTAAATCCACGGCTTCAAAGAATTATTTTTTAAATGGATTTTTTCCAATTGTGTTATTTTAACTTATTTTGCCAATAAATTAAAGTGCCTCTTTTTAAATTATGCGCATAGTTAAGCATAAGAATAGGAGTATTAAAAAAAGTAACGTATTTATGAAAAATATAATTCAGATGTTGGAGAAATTGCATAGATTTTTAAAAATTCCGTTCAGGTTGATATTTAAAAAAACAAAAAAACAACGGAACTTTATCTTTTGTACTCCAATAATTTCAAGTATAACAACGTGAAAAATTTCCCAATATAAAAATCTTGCTTGTTTAAACTTTTAAAATATAATGTTTAATGCAAATTAAGACCAAAGAACATGTTCTATTAATCCCATAACATTCTACAGTAGACAGTAAATGTAATTCTGCTATTTTATTGGAAAACTAAAAAATAGATTAATCTATTTTGAAGAGGAAATCAACTACTAACTGTTCAACTTTAATTGTTTGAATATAATTTTCATTCAAATTCACTCAGAAATTAACAATGTTTGTAAACTGATTAATATCAGTCTAACAAAAATAATACAAATTTTTTAAAATAAACTTTGTATTCTGAGAAATTAACAGTTAATAGAGAAATATGAAATGGATTAATAAGTAATTTTATGTAAAAAGAAACCCATTACAGTTACAGGTTAAGTGGGATATGAACCCAAAAAGGGATTTTCCCCCCCCCCCCCAAAAAAAAACCTTAAGAAAATGTAAAAAATCGTTTTTAAGTTTTAAAATGTGTTCTATCTTATTTGAGTATTTTTGTTACTGCTGCAATGAAATTGGACTGTGTAGTTCTATTTATTACATTTTCTTGTGGACAGACCGCTGAACAAATTCTCATTAAAACTTGAATTTCCTATTTATTCAATTTATTCGGTCGGTAAAAGAGGTCTTTACAGCCTCATGTTATATTTCGCAGATGTTTAGCGAAAAAAATTGTGTAATACATCTGAGTGAGTGGCATCAGTAAATAGTGTCAATTAATATCTTACGAATCAATTAATAAAGTGCATACGGGTACATTATCGTGAAGTTATCATTTTGCATCCCGCATTGGTTGTATTGCTCATGTATTCTATTTTCCTGCGTGTTAATTTATTATTTGCTACATTTTTTTTTAGGAAAAAATGTTTTTTTTTTCAAAATGTTTTGATGTTTAGAATATCTTTATGTGATAAACATGAATTAAAAAGAAGAAAAAATAAGAACGTTTTTTTTCCCCCTATTTATTTTATGAGCGCACATTTTTCTTCCACCATTCCTTTATCCAATATTTTTGCCTTGCATATTTAATAGGTTATTATACACTTGGATTTCATAGTTGTTGTATTTAAATTAATTTCAATACGAATTACCGTATTTACTCGAATCTAAGCCCGCTATTTTTCCGGTATTAATGCTACTGAAAATCGGGTGCGGCTTAGAATCGAAGGCAAGGCATTTGTTGGATGAGGAAAATTGAGTCTCCATCCCTTTGAAAATGAAAAATGCAACCGTTCATTCTGGCCACTTGCATCAATAACTTATCCCATTCCGCAGTTTATCTCCAGTATTCAGTGTATTCTAAACATCGCTGTCTGCTAGTATTTAAGAATTTCTTTTGTATACACTTTCTTTTAACCATCTAAACATAAAAAATATCGGCAATAGCATCAAGACTAGTTTGCTATGACGCAAGTATGAAAAGGGAGACAGTTTTATATGCAGGGGGGAAAAACAGAGCAGCGGCCACTGAAAATTTGACAGGGATGAAACAAATATACGTCGATGGCGTAACAAAATATAATTTTTGTTTATAAATGTTCAACAGTCTTTAAACTTTTCTTTTACATTCTTCAAATAAACATGTTCTTTTTTAAAAAAATGTATAACAAATGCATTGGATGGCATGGAAGACGACACAGTGTGGAAAAATGGCGACGGCTACACCAATTCCGAAGTCAGCTGTGACAATGGGAGTGATGAATCATTTTCGAAACATGATACTGACGATTTGAGTATTTATAGGTTCATGGGTGTATTTGAAAGTTTTTAATGCTGATAAAATAAATTAATTATTGATTTCTTATTATTTCTCATGAAAATTTTAAAAAAAAATTCATAAGTATAGGATATGGATGAACCTTTTACGCAATTTTTTGTTTTTTCTCAAAAACGTGTAGAAAATTGCAGGTGCGGCTT
Source organism: Trichonephila inaurata madagascariensis (assembly GCA_019973955.1). Classification (NCBI taxonomy): domain Eukaryota; kingdom Metazoa; phylum Arthropoda; class Arachnida; order Araneae; family Nephilidae; genus Trichonephila; species Trichonephila inaurata. The sequence goes on from BMAV01010988.1 coordinate 26,801, forward strand.
AGAATCGATGACAATATTTTTTCACAAAAACATGCTGAGAATTTTGGGGTGGCTTAGACTCAAGTAAATAAGGTACCTATGTTTATTTCCAGTGCAGCAAATGTTTATTATTATTATTGTTGTGATAGAATGAATCAAGTGTACTTTTTTAACTCAATTTCAGTGCTGTTGTTAAGCCTCCATCCCTTGGAAATCAACAAAAATTATTTAAAGCATTTAAAATATTGATAAAAAAATTTTTTCATTCTTTGTCTCCTATGTAATCTGAGAATTATTATCGGATTTTTTTTTTAAAAAAGTCACTATAAAAATTTGCTTAAAAATTAATTAATACTACTAATTAATAAAATAATTAATGTTGTTATAATATACTTATTTTTTTCGTATTTTCATATTATTTTTGATATCATTAGTATAACGAAAACGTTAAGCACAGTTCATTAATATATGAAAAGTATTAGAAACTGAAGTATGTATGTATATATATATATATATATATATATTGCACCTAAAAATAACAAAAATAAATAAAACAAATACAAATTGCTTTTTTCCCCCTTTTTTCTTTTCAACGTTACAATATGATTCATCAAAATTGATTTTGGAAAGCCATTGGAAAAATAACTTCAAACAAAATGTAACAAACTAATTTCATTTTTATGGGCAACTAAGTTTATCATTGCTTGTATCGTTGCTTATACATCTTGTGTTTCAGTTATTAACTTTCAAACAATGAAATTTAAGTATTAAAGATCTTTATAAAATAATTTTTACTATTGAATTAGTTTTCATGTTGAACCTTATGTTACCTTCTGTACAGTATTGTTGATTTTTTTATACATATTTAATATTTCTATAGTTACATTGAAATTAACTGACATAGATTGTGCTCATAGTACAATTTATGTAAAGTTTGACGTATTTATGTAGAGAGTATTGTCATTTCCTTAATTTTCATTATCAAAGTAACATGTAAGATATTTGTTTAATTATGAACTTATGTGTCAGTGATTCGCTGTCTTAGTTTCATATTGTAGTGATATAAATGCATAAGGACCGCCCCCTCAACTTTTGAATTTGTCAAAATCATTTACTTTCTTGGGGAAACTTCCTTGATACTTTGTCTCTCTCTCACAATATTTAATTACTATATTAAAAAACTGTATTGATTAATCTTTTTTTCCATGGAAAAATATCATAATAATGATATTTTTGAAGGCATCGTTTTGTTAATTAAGCTTATTCTTTTTAAAGAAAAAAAATTAAATTCTGGTCTTGAAATATCACAATAGAAAAACTGTTTCTTCTCTAAAAAGTATTTTTTTTTCTTTTCTTTTTTTACCTTTATTGATTAAAAATTTATCTGAAATATTACCTACACGATTTTCTTGAACTAATTTAACTACTGTAAAATCCAGCGAATAACGCGCACTTATACTTTCAAGCTATATTTTTAATTTTTAAGTATATTCGCCGTATAACGCGCACCCTCGTTTTTATGAAGAAACCTGAACGTATGCAATGCTCTTATGTTTTGAAGTCATTCATTTGAGGTATTATCCCAGGTATTTGAAAAAATAGTACATTTCTCTAGAACTACAACTCTTTAAGTTCATAAAATATGTAATTTCTTTTAAATAAGCAGTGTTTCGATATACGTAAAAGTCTAATTTTTTTTTAAAAAAAATTTTATGGTCATCTCTCTCTCTCTCCTTTTTTAATCCCCCCCCTTTTTTTTTAAATTATTTTTATATCCGCGCATCCGCGTAAATTTCGATCTTATTTTTTGTGTTAAAAGTGCGCGTTAACCCCGATTTTTTTCGCGGTGTGCCATCTTTTTTTATATATTTATGTGCTTCGTTTCCTCAATTTAACATTTGGTAAGCTTAAAAATAATCATGTAACTGCGATATTGAAAATTTGATTCGAATTTTCTACCTGTCGATTCATTTGAAAATTATGTTCTTCATCAGGGATGGGCAACCCAAATGACCTCGCGGGCCACTTCGGAAGAACTTTGCAACCCCGCGGGCCGCATATAAAAATATATATCTTTATACTAGATTTGAATCCATTACAAACATTTGTTGGAGTGAAAATTTAAAACAGACTGATATATTATTATTTTTTTCATTGTTTTTCATGTGTACAAACATAGATAATAATAATAACAATAATGCAATGATCAAATAATGTTTAATTTATTTAATTAGAGAGTTATCTGTTTCTCAACTCTTTCACGTAGTTTTTGCAAGTCGATCTCAATGCATGTGTATTTGTGTATCGTAATTGATGTTGCAGATTTTCGTGCGTTAAGTTTGAGCACGATTTATGTTTGATATATTTAAATTTGGCGGGGAAAAAAAGAGATTCGCAGTAACAGAAGCAAAGTGATATAATAATAACAGTTATGGGATTTATTTTATTACGAAAAAAAAGAAAAATCTTTAAACAAAAATATTGTACAAATTATTCGAATTTAGTAAGGTTGTAAAGACTCTCGCGGGCCACTTGCGGTCCCCGGGCCGCGGGTTGGACAACCCCTGTTCTACATCATTTGATTTATTTAAAAAGTTGTATTAGTTGCTTAGAATAATTCTCTCGCTAATCACGATTTCATTTTATGAATGGAAGAATCCGACACCATCTGCTTCTGCTGATGAAAACTCGCTTTAAAAAAAAAAACCAGAAGCATCCTATGTAACCAATTTCTCATTAACTTTGGAATGTTTGTCGACCGCTTTACGCTTGATACGGGCAACATAGAGATTTTTTTACTAGAATCTTACTCTCTCTTTCTGTTGTTGCTTAACCCTTATTTTCTTCCTCTTCAAACTGCCACAGACGAGTTTTTAGTTCCTCGTTTGGTAAAAGAGGAATAATAATAAGAGAGAAAAAAAAATAATGAAAACAAAAAAATTTGTTTAAAAAAAAACTGGTTTTAGCCGTGTTGTAGGTTTTGGCATGATGGAACGAAGAGCGACGGACAGTCAGATTTTTATATTTTACTTGTTGCGGAAATGTCGGTAAAAAGAATTGAATAAATAAAAAAAAAATTATAGAGAAGAAAGGATTGAAAACGCTTTTCTCTGCTTCTTTTCTGTTGATGCTTTCTTCTTACTTTAAACCCTTTTGTTGATGAAGGGTTTCTTTTTTTTCCGATGGGAAATCGTGTTTGATGTCGCATGAAATGCGAGTATTGTCGGTATTTATTACTTTTTTTTTTCTTGGGGTCTTAGCTTGTTTTCGGTTTCTGTAATCCGTTTGAAATTGTGGTAATGTATTCTTTTCGTTATACAGTAGGAAAAATTCTTTAATTCATTGCCAAATGAAATTAAAATGGAGTAAATAATAAAATCTTTTTGTGCGAAAAAAGTAATTAAGACATTTGATTAACATCCCCAACAGTAATGGAAATCTTTTGTTTTAAATTCAGTTTAGTTATACTTTAACATGCAAGCTAATTTATTTAATTATAAATTTTGGTTGAATTTATTTTGCAAACTTTGTTTATTTTTGACAAGAAATTTAAGACTTAATATGATTCAATCAGTAAAAATCAGTCAAAAAATCAAGTAACATTTTTTTATCATGAACTTTTTTTACATATTTTACTTTCTTCTCACAAAATTTGAAATCTCTAATTAAAGAAAAAATAACTCGGAGTGATAGTGACTTGTATGTTCTTTTTTATTCACATCCCAATAGCAAATAAAAACTTTAAATTGGTTTATCTCAGAATGAAAATTAAATGTTTAAGTTTTTTTGTTTGTTTTTTATTTGGCCTAATGTTTTGATATTTTTTCTGACTATTGTTATTAATACATATAGCAAAAGTAGGTATGAAATTTTTAATCAAAGTAATGCTTATTTTTTTTAAAAAAAAATATATTAAATTTAGAATTTATATATTTTTTTTATTGAATTTTCAATAAGCATTCATAAAAAAGAGTATTTTATGAATATCAACCATATTATCACAAAATTCATTCCAACTTTTGTTAAATATAGTTTGTCGTACTTGTAAGCGTGAATCGACATGTGTGTACATCAATTATTGTAGGAGGAGTAGCATTTTAAAACCACCTCATGAATTTTAAACTTTTCTATAAAAAATTAAATTATTAGTTTTTTGTGGTATTTTGAGCACAAAAATTGCTTTAAATAATACATGTGCTTACGGGATAACGAAAAAATTTGTGAAGAAATTCGTAAAACAAGGTTTTTTGCGTAAAGCGTACCACGTCTCCTTAATGTTGTTTTATATCGTTATTGTATGTCATAATAGGCAACATTCATATGACGTCATAATCACATGGTGATTGCAGTCACGTGTTTCCAGCCAATCAGTTCATGCGCTTTGGTGTTACCAACTTTTACTTTTTACACAAACTTTCTTTTAAAAAGTACCTATTTGTCAACAGTAAAAGTGCGAACTAGTAAAGAAAGTACATTTGATTTAGAAGTACATGCACAGTATGAGATTTTTTATTTTCATTCGGAAAAATGTTTTAAAGGATCTTAATATTTGAACATTTGTACCGAACTATCAAGTTTGAAATTTTATCTAAATTTTACGAGTAGAAAACATGTGCTAATGTTAGTTTTGAATTCAATGGAGAACACGGGATTGCATTTATCATGTGACCGTCATTAATTTAGCCTATTGAATTTATTGTTTCATTTAATTGTTTAAAATAACTTTTAATTCGTATAAAATGTTACATTTTTAATCATTTGCATTGATAAGTTATCCCAAGAACATATTGAGAGGTGTGCTATTAGAAATAAACAAGACAAACGAATCTACCACAAGCGTCTGATAAATTCAACTCAAAATAGAGCTTTGTAGTGTATTTATTTTCTTTACACCTGGACAGTAAAATAAACACTGAAAACCTAACAGTCGGAACAAAATTTCTCTCAAACCATTGCAAAAGAAATTGCATTTTTAGATTTAATAATATTTGTATCGATATTTATTGTGTGTATGGGGTAGTATGAATTAATTTTGTGTGTGTGTGAGTCACTTATTTTAAATACATTGAAGTATCAATTAATTTGCAGCATTATAAAATCGAATCGAAGGAAATTCTCCAAACCAATGTATTCTTCTGTTTACTGACTGAGAGTTTTTTTTTCCCTTATCACATGATCGCAGAGTCACGTGAATGAAGAATTGTGTTGAATATTGTAAATATAGAGAACTCACGTTGATTGAAAAGATTATTGTCACAGATAATTGCAAGGAAACGCGAGTTTGCTGTTTGAAGTATCAGGGTTCCCATGAAAATTACTACACATATCTTGTTAAATAAGTATCTTGTTTATTACGATTATTAAGTTGTTTTTGCTTTAAAGAGTGGTTTTATAAATCCAATATTTGCTACTAGATTTATGAAATGATTTAAATTTATAAATTTAAAATGCTTTTAACTTCTGAGCGTAGAACAAATGACTTTTCTAAAAATGATTTTTTGTTTTTTTTGTTTTGTTATTTGTAGTAATTAACTATAAAAACTGGTTTTAAAAATTTACAAAAAGTACCTATTTTGCAGCGAGTCATTCTTAAAAAAATTTTCCAGGACTTAATTTGTATTATTTTGTTTTCAAAATACTTTTAAAATTAGAGGCATGAAAAAAATAAAAATAATTAAATATAAAATAAGATTTCTGGTCTATTTGGTCCTTGTTTCGATTTAAACTATTTTTTTGCTAGCAATGTTGCTTAAGATAATTAAAAAAATTATACATAATTATTTATATATGTGTATAGCTGGATAAAAAGTTTGATCATCATCTTTAGAAAAACAACTATACCAAAATTAAAAAGTTATTTTTATACTTTATATCATTAACATTATAATCATTCTCTAATTTAATACATTTTTTCACTTTTAATAGATATTAATTGTTATTTTTTTTTAATTTAAAAAGATATCACTGATGATAATTTCTAGGTTCACAAAAAAATATTTTTAACTGTTTGTCTTTTGAGTATCTGATTTTAGGAGAGTATTTTAAATAATATTTCCGCCTTTGAGATGATTACAATATGGAATTCATGATTGCTCAATTATATTTCCAGATTTCATTAATTTTTAAAAAAGACGATTTAGTCATCCATTGCTTTATGCTTCTCCTTTATAGTAAACTAAAAGCTCAGGTTTCCTGCAAACATTATAACTATTTAAATTATAAACATAACCATTTTTAGATGTGTGCAAAAAATAAATTGAGATACAAAGGATTTGATGAGGTGCCGATGTTTGTTTACTAAATGTATGATAATGTATAAAACAATTTTTTTCGATATCAAGTAATAAATATCTTATGTACTAAAGATAAAATTCAATAATTTTTGCATTAAATTTTCTCCTTCAAATGTATAAATATGTATATAAACGTGGAGCTAATATTTTCATCAATTCCGTGTTAATTTCGCCTTCTTTTATTTTATCCTCAGCAGCATAATAGCTTTTTCACATCAACTACTTCCCTCAAAGCTCTGCTACAGGAACAAGTAGTTTCCATAGCAACATGACTGCAATTTTTTTTCTACCTTTTCCCCCTACTACAATTTATTCCTAAGAAGCCATACCCAATATCATTATCAAAGTCAATAATTCATAAAACATTTCTGACATTATTAATTATGAAAATATGGAGAAATTCGTGCTTTAAAATATATTTTCCCTACGTTATACCATAATAGCACTATGTAATAACTATACGATCCCTACTTTATTTATAGGCTAGCGTTATGCAATTTGCAGGATTACCCTTAAATCATTCGATTGTAGTAAAAGGAAACCGAGAGAAACAAAACAGAAACTTTTAACAGCTGCATTGGTGCGCGATATCTGACGTTTATCACCATTGGAATATCCAAGTGCGAATTTAATGAATCGAGATTCACGCTGGACTAGCTCATTTTTTACACTTCTGATGTATAAAAAATTACGGTCTAACAAAATGAAAGGAACGGAATCTTAAATTTCGTTCTTTCATTTTATTAGCGCAAACGACTGGAATTTATTTGATCAGAAAAGAAAAGATGGAACAATTAAATTTTAAAGAGTTAACTGCTACAAATTTTAAGAGCTTTAACAAGTAATAATTGTAATTAATCAATAATTTTTATAATGCATTTATACTTATAGCAGAAATACATAAATAAGTATTAATAACTGTTGTTAAATTAGAACTGAACAACAAATGTTTCGATTTTTTTAAAACTATTGTGAATAGAAGTAACATTTCGAGAGGGAGAAAAATGGCTTTGGAAATTCCAGTGGATTAATGTTTTTCGAGATTATCAAAACAAAATCTTTTAATAATAAATATTTTTTTAGTAGTGTCTTAGCGAAATCTCGGAAAGATTTATTTGCCTGGTGTCACGTGACTTTTATTTAATTAATTTTTTTGTACATGTGATTTTATTATATTTGTTTATGTTATTTAAAATCGTTTGACAACGATATTGTATTTTGTGATCTCGATAAAATATTTAATTAGGTGTTCGATTAATGAGATTTTGTTATAAAAACATTATTCTAGTGGCAGATAGATGTTTATTCCGTTGTTAATTTATTCTTAGAAATGGCTTAAGTGAATTCACCTAACAAGAAATTTAAATCCATGTATGAGGTGTGTTTTTGATTATTTATTTATTAATCACCTCAGAATATTATTGAACGGTTTTTTTTATATAAATGAAAAAGAAATTCCATTTTTATGTATCTTTAAAGTTACGAATTATATTTTTTATTGAATAAAATTACACCTTTTTACAAAGCAACTTAATTTTAAACTTTTGCACCACCTTTTCATTCATAGAATTTTTTTTATTTTTTTTTTATTTTCCAATAAGTTATCTTAGGTTACATGACAATTTCATTTATGTTCGAAAAAAGATTAATTTGTATCATAATCATCTATCTATATCAAAGTTCTTTGGCAACAATTGTAGTAAATGTCCAAGTTATTTTTGTTTTACTTTATGCTCCGTATTAATTATGTTTTTTTTCCCTTCATAATGCTAAAATGCAAAAGACATCTATTGAAATGTTTTTGATTTTAGAATTATATGCTTCTGATAACATTGCTTGTAAACATTTTTTATGATACTTTGTTAACATAAAATATTTCACCTACGGAAGGAATAATCATTATAAAAATATTAACTTGTGTTATATATATATGTATTTTTTTTTTCGTTAAAACCACCTGTAACCTAAATTTTCATTAAACATTTTAAGTCATGATATAAACATTAACATATTTATAATTTTTTTTAAAAAAGCATAGTTATGAGGAAAAAGGAGTGATTAATTATTCCACTCTTAAATCGATTATGGGGAACTAGTGCCCTAATCTACTACAAAATGTTAAAAAAATAAGTTAACGCCGTTGTCAGTCTGATAGGTAAATTGTAGTTAACATATTTGTTTTCAATAGAATGTACATAGTGGATAATATTTTATTTTGCTCCGTAATTATACGTTATCTCCGGTTGCAACACTTTCCAAATTAGATATCTAAATTGGGCTGAGTCAATCACGATTTCCTGCGACAATTTGCTTTAAAATAGTAAACGGATTAGTCGGTAGCTTTCGGAGAACAAGAATAGATGCTATCCGTTAGCATCTGGGACAGTACTAGGCGTAGTACTTGACCTAGTATTTAAAGCAGACCAGCGAATCAGATCCGAGCTTTCTTCACCACACATTTTCCGTTGGATCATGCCTTTTTCTAAACTATTAAATGTAGACGTGCGCTGAGGGCTTAAAATAGTTATGAGCTCCTTAAAATAACTTCATTATACTTGATAACTTACACGATATTTTATTTTTTTAACCATCATATTTCAGTTTTGTTATTATTTTTAAATGAGAATACATACTGTCATATTTTGCAGATCGTAAATCTCATAGATTCATAACACTGCATAATATTATCCATTCGTATTTTCTAAAATAATTCAGAACAATTATTTAATAATTTTTACGGGCAATGAATAATAGGCTTCATATTGCATATTACTGTAATTTATGTCTTTAATTTTTTATTAGCCTTCTATAAATTATTATAAATTTAAATCAGATTCTTCTGCTGGTTGATTTTCTGGCTAAGCCAATCAGTTGATAAAATATTATGCCTTGAAAACAGAGATAAATTCTCTTTTAGAAACAAGCACATGAAGTTTACATGAGTGTGTGTGATTCATCCATTAGAAAATTTACGTACTTCATTAAATGACAACCTTAAGAAGTATTATTGTCCATTTTCCAACAATATATTTTTCAAATGCCAAAAGCCGGAAATAAAATCAATACAAATTTATGTTTGAAAATCGTAAAAAAATTCGAAAAAATGTCAAATGCATTCTGTTGCTAACCTTAAAATGTAGTTCAATATTTTTTTGAAAATATGCACAAGCGAAATTTGACGAATTAAATACTTTAAAGTATTTTACAAAAACAATTAAAAATAGACAGTGGTATATTTTTTTATTGTTTTATGCGATTTTCCTTTCAAATTATTAATGTGTTTATATAATAAAATGTGTTACATTCTTCTTTCAAAAATTCAGTGACACTCAGATACTTTTATTGCTACTAATTAAACATCTTTAACATAATTATCTCACGCATGTATCTTTTATTCTGAACAATGATTTATTTCTTTTTGGAAAAAGTTGGTTACCCTTAAAATTACAATTTTTTGGCTTTTAAATTATACGAAGTATTTTTTATTTTTGTATTTGAGTTTTCATGATATTCAGCAATTTATCTATCCTGAATGACAAAAACATTCAGGAAGAAAAGAAAAACAATATTCTTTGAGAATCTAGAATTTACAACGTAAGGCGTTAATTGTTTCTTTACCATAAGTTAAATTGTTTAATAATAGTAACAACAAACTAAGCTTTTTTTTAAAAAAAATAACGATTTCTTCTAATATATTTACATTCTCAGTAATACATTTCTCTTACACTTAATAAAATTTGAGAAGAGGAAATATTAATTACGAAAATCTCAAAACAATTATTCTATGTGTCCTTGTTTCAATCCTACTCGCGACAAACTGACAAGTAAAATTAAGGAGATATTCAAAAACAATTAAAGCAATTTTAGAAAAATTTTTTGAAAGAAATACTTTTTACGAAAGAAAGCATAATTCTCATCAAATTTCAATTCACAAAATAAAATATTTTAATTTCCCGCTTAATTGGCCGCGAATTGAAATTTGGCGAACGACGGAATTTGCGTTCGAAAATTCCACCCCGAAACTACGCAAAGCATAAGTGTCATCGGCGGCTTTCGGCCACTCACCCCTCTACTATACTTTGCTAGCACAGAGCACCTGTAAGACCCACGTGATCACTGCTACCGCAAGGAGAGAGCAATTCCGCGATGTAGCTGCCACTGCGCAGTCGCCGTAGCCCTCTCCCGTTGATTGCTTTCAATCCCGTCTTCTTTTACCGTTTAATAATTTATTCGGTTTTTTAAAAACCTATCCTAAATTTATCAGGTTAGCTGGTACTAAAATAATGTAAAAGTCCGATCAACAACGCCACAACAGGAAATGCAGGACTGTCCTAGCCCGGATGTTCGTCTGTTTTTATTTTTTTCTCCCTCTCCGTGGCTCGACGATTTGACTGGCTGTGCATTAGTGTTCCATCAGACGATGGGTCGTAACTCGAATTCTGTGCTGTGATATGGTGTTTTCGTGGTGTGCTGGGCCTAATGTAGGTGAGTACGCTAGACCCATAGGGGGTGTCTTTAGCTTTTAGTCAGTGGCAGTCAGCTGACATTACTTGTGTGTTGATTTAAATACGTGAAACCCATTGGTGTAGGGGTATATCGTCTGCGTACATGTATATCTCGCGCCAATGGCACGTCCCCATGCGTGACGTAGACATTTCTCAGGTCAATCTCTGCGCCTAGGATGATACCCATTCCACAAAACTTTCAGAAAAGTATTTTTTCAGATGTGTTTGTGTGTCGGAGATGGTTCGATCATTGCACTACTGCCTCCTTGTGTAAAGAAATGTGGTCCTCTGTGGAGAGCGCAAGGAATTTTGATAATCACACCGCTAGACATGTAACAAAAATGCAATGTTTATATTGATACTTTATCATCTACTTCTCTCTGTGCCAAAAGAATTACCATCATTGGTTATAATATCATTTATTTTTTAGATTTAAATATGTGTTGGGAATATCTTGAGCGTGCTACGAAAAATAACTGTTGCAAGATCGAATTTTAAACGTTGAATTTCTATGTTTTTAAGATAATAAAGGAATTTGAAATTTCTCAATTCCATTTGTTATTTTTGTGTGTTGAAATTTCGTGTTTTGAACTTCGGCTTCAACAGAATGGCTTTTACTTTTGATATACTCATGTAGACATGAATGGCAACAATATTATTTCTATGTAGTATTTACTTATTACTGTGAATCTGGCAATGTTTGTAAATATTTATTTTGTTTACATTTTACTGTATAGTGCTATCGTGAGGCACATGGCAATTTTTAGTACATAATGTGGATTTCAATTTTTTAAAACTTATGTCGTGCATTCATGTCAACTTTTGAATCCGAAATATCTAATACAAAATTGTTTTCTACTATACTAGATTTTTTTGAAAATTTCAAAGAATTACAGTTCTAATAAAAATGTTATGAATCACGCGCTGCTTGCAGAATATAGAATACTCGTGTTATGAGTGATAAATACGAATTTATAGCGATGTTTTTCTGTAAAGTCTTTCACCGTTTCTAATACTGAAAATTCTTACTCAACCTTACATGTAAAAATATAATTAAAAATGGGTAAGGAAGTATGAAAAAAATATTTCAGCTCTGTTAACTGTGTAATATATTAATAAATGAACCATGCATAAAAATATTGGGCTCTATTTTTAGGCCCAGCCAATGAAGTTATATTTTTGTTTTGCTGCCTGAGATGAATATTTCTCCTAATGTCAATTTGGAAAGGTTTGAAGAGGCTGATCATAAACTTCAATTTCAACTGTAAGTTTTTTTCCTGATATAAAATATTCTAAAACTATTGATATTATTATTTTATTTTTACATTTTACAAGTTGTGTTCTATTAAGTTTGTTATTAAAGTGTTAAATATATTTGTAAGTATTTCTATTCTTCTAATTAAATGATCTTTGAAATATTTATTACAGAAAATGAAACATTTGTGTGTGTGTGATTATCATACATAATTAACAAGGTAAATTTTGATTAAAATGGTCTTTATTATGTGATGTTTCCATTAGATCTGTTGACAGTCCATCTAATTAACTTTTTCTAATGAAATAACTTCTTAAATATTATAATTAGATTACTATATAAATTAGATTTTATTTACTCTTAACATGTTCTAGGCTATCTAAGTTTTACTTTTCAAAATGACAAATATAAGTTAACTTTTTGGGAAGTCCGCATTCTTTTTCAATCTTGAGAATACAACTAAGTTTATACATATGCAAGTAGATTATTTTGTAAAAAGCTAGTTGTGTGTAAGTTTATTTCTCGTAGGCTTACTTCTTTTAAAATAGCATTAAAACATTATTTTGATATTATACTATTTGAATTTAGTAGAAGATATCTTGTTTTTAATTTTTTTAAATAATAAATTTATATTGTTTGCAAAAGTATTTTTAATCCACCCACTTTTTGTCATATTCAAAACTTTAAAGTTGATTATTTAACTTTTATTTATAAAATTAGTTGGTGCTTTATTGTTTTAATTGGGCATCATATTTGAATTATCCTAATTTTATGTCAACTGATATCTATATTTGATTTTGTTACATAATTTTAATACTCTTATTTTTAAAGTACCTAGTTGATAATTTATGCAAAAGGTTTATTTTATTTATTCATTATACATTTGTTAGTTTTATTTTTATGGTACTTGTTTTTGCTTCCTAGCTTTTTCGTATCAAAACATCATTTAGTTAGTATCGATTCTATTCATGTTTCTTTTAATGTAATTGTGACATATTGATAAGTATTTTTAGGATAAAAGGAATAACATTTTTTAACTTGTAAAAGCATTAAAAACTCTTAAATGGCATTTATTTTATACTTCTACAATTAGATATGAACAGATTTTTTTTTTTTTTATGATGAACACCATTATCTGCAAATCATCCCCATAAAAGTTGAGGGAAATTTTAAAAAGCAATGTATTTACATATAGATAGAATAGAATTAGAGAATAGAATATTCAGAGAATATAGAATTTTCAGAGAATTTATTTTTTAAATTTCTTATTTATTTTTATTTAATTCATTTTATTGTAAAATTTTGATTTAAGAAAGAGTAGAAATTAGCAAGCTAGATAACACATTCAGTTTATATTATCAATTCCATCGTGACTTTGATACAATTTATTTTTTCGTTATTCTGTATATTGATTGGCACCTTTATTGCTAAAATATTAAGATTTGTGATTATTTTTTTTCCATGTTGACTAAATTATTCAAAATCAATGGAAACATTGTAAATTTTAAAAACTAATATAAGATTTTGTTATTCTAATTATGCTATTTATGTTGTATTTTTAATATTTTATTAATATAATATGACATTAAGTTGCCTTATATTTCTGTTATATTTAAATCTGAAGTGATAATTTTGAATTTTATATGTTAAACAACTACTTGATACTATGAAAATTAGATTTATGAAACTTAGCAATAGATTCATTCTCATTTATAAAAGGTTTTAAGTTATATTTAAAGTTTAATTTTTGTTCCAGAAAATTCAAAATTTTAAGGAAAGATATTCTCGGTATTTGTGAATGTAAAAGTGACTTGAAAATATTTTTAAGTAACTGATTAATGCTATAGAAAAATTGTGAATACTTCTGGAAGTTTTAATTCAGACATCCTTCTCAGTTAGTAATGTAAAAAAAGAAATACTTTTAAATTATCCTTGAGTTTTCATTTCTATAGTTTCAATAACTAAGACACAGATTTACAAAACTTCAATGTTAATAAAATTATAGTTAATTGGATGGGCTATTTTAGAAAATTTTACTGATCATGCATTCACGCGAGTGAGTGGTTTTTTTATCAACATCAGAATTTGTATCTATAAATTATTAATTTTATTTTAAAGTAAAATTTTATCACACTTCTATATGAATGCATGTGCATTTTTATCTGATTATTTAAATGAAATGTGTTGTTGTTCTAAAATATAAATAGCTAGATTTAATAAATTAATGACTAGTTTTGTTTGATTATGCAGTAATAAGTGCCTTAATGAGAAACGACGTAGGGAGTCAACACACGACTACCTAGAAGAACTAGCAGGCTATATCTCTGCTAGTGCCTCTGACATGTGTTCCCTCTCTGCCAACCCTGACAAGTGTGCCATACTTCAGGAAACAGTCAACCAAATCCGTCAAATTAAATTAGGTATTATACTGTGTGCTTGGTGTTTTGCTATCTAATTGTATTAATTACAAAGTACATTTGATTTTTTTTTTTTTACTATTAAAAGTTATTTTCCTTGTATGCCGTTTTAGATGAAGTGTTTTTTCTATAAAAGCAGATTAATATATTAATTTTCAATGTTTGTTCATTGATAATTTGAGGATTTGCTTTTAATTTTTGTTTACAGTTGTAACAATTCAAAAAATAAAAAATTACCAAAAATTATCAACAATTAATCTTAAAGTTAATTATAATTTATGTGTACTTATATTATTAAAGATTCAATATATTGTAGGATGTATCGTTCAAGGGATGGGTAGTTATAAAATGATGCATTAGCAATTAAGATAATAATTAATAAGAATAATAATTGGATTTTTATATTAAGAAATCATACATAATTAAAAAATGTGTATTAGTTTGTGTATTTCACTATCAAATTTTCAATTGAATATTTTTATTACATGTTTTCCTCCTGATTTCTTCTGAAGCTCCTTCTTTTAATGTTAAGCAAATTAAAATAATAGGAATTATCTAAAGGATTGCATTTTTATAGGAATTAAAAGCTTTTATTAAATCAATTATAACATTGATTACTATATTCTGTTGGATAAATGTATTTCATTTTCAAGATATCTGAGGATTTTAATCAACTGGGATGAAATGCTTCTATATTGTAATTTACTAGATACTTTAACAATTTGTTTTATGCATTTATATTTGTAGATATAAAATGAATAATTTTAGAGAACTTGTAGTATGTAATAATTTTTAACCTTTAAAGTGGGCATTTTAATTGTTAATCACAATTTGAGAGAAATCAGTGTTTGTACTGTTTGAATGCACAGTGTATGTACTGGTACATTTTTATGAGTTTAATTTTTTTTTTATAGCTGAAGATTGTAATTCAGGAGATGACCTTCAAAAGAGTGAGGTATCGTCCAGTAATCCAACTTTTCTCGGCAGCGATCTCATTGCTCCCTTTTTACTTCACGTAGGTGTAAATGTAATGAAATTACCATTTTAAATATCTAATGATTTATTTTATTTAATTTTCCTTTTTTCATTTGGCTTCAGTTTTATTAGAAACCATTTGGAGTAATCTTTTAATTTTTTATCCTAGGCTTTAGATGGTTTCTTGTTTGTGGTCAATACTGATGGCAAAATAGAATTTGTGTCACATAATGTAGAAAGTTTTCTAAAATATAATCACGTAAGTTACTTTAATGTTTGTACATTTGTAAAAAATTATCTTCTTAATGTTAAATAATTTGAACTGAAATAATATATTTTTTTATGTGCTCATATTTTGTATAAGGAATTTTTTTGCATTTAATGGTTATAGGGACCATGGAATCAAACACAGCAACATATAGAAAATACACATTATGGCTTATCCTAATTACTTATATCATAAACACAGAGTACTGTTTTTAAATATGGCATGTACCGGTTGTTAACATAAATATGCGGTACTATTTATGTATGCTGTGTTTTATTCCTTTCTGTTAACTTAGTGGTTATGAGCTGTTAATATTACAAATATGCAAAAGAATAAATTCCTATTATAATTAAATTTACTACTGCATTTATAGTGAATTTATTGTATGGAATAATATCACCAATGTGTGTTTGTTTTGGAAACAATTCCAGGAAAAACAGTTGCCAACCCATGGCCCTCAAACCAAAAGGTGCAAAAAAAAAAAAATTATATTTAAGGGGACACAGTACCACCTTGTACACAATTTTTTCTATTTATACATTTATATAAAAATGTTTACATATAACCTATTTGAACACACATAAAATATTTTTTCATAAATGTATACTTTAAAAAAATTATCTTTAATTTAAAAATTTTTTTCCTACTATTCTTAGAAGTGTTCCCCACAATTCTGTGCAAGTGATTGGCACTAAGAGTGATAATTGTATTTTGGCAATTTTTTTCATGTAAGATATTATAAAAAAGCAGCTATATCTAACTTTGATTTTTTAAAAATAACTATTCGCATAAATCCTTATTTCATGCACAGAATCATCGAACACATTATGCAAAACAAGAAAAGGTTTCAAAACTATGTATTGAATATTAAAAAAAGCATTAGCATTTTTAATGGATAGTTATCATGAAAAATGAAAACCTGAGAAGATGCCATTTAAAGGTCCATAAAATAAAAGAGCTAAATGCAAACATTGTGTGTTCTAGTTTTGGTTTTTGCTTTGACATACTGTTTAAAAAAGTGTAATAATTGACTAAATATTATAGCTAGAGCTACAAATTTGCGTACCTATATTTAGGAAAGTCACAGAATTAAAATATTTTGGTCATTTTTAGGGGTAATGTGCCCTCTTAAGGTTTCTCAGAATTCATTTAATTGGTTAGAATTTTTGTTAATATTTCTTCTCAAAATAAAACAAAATCATTAATTTTTCTGATGCAATTTAAAAGAATTTCTTAATAATGTTATTAAAAAGTAGTTAAATAATGTAGCAATGTTTTTCTGCATTTTTAATATATTTAAAACTCATTAAAATGTATAGATTATTTAATTCTCCACATTATTTTTACATTAAAAAAATATATGCTAATTTTGTTCTTCTTAGAAGTATAAAAGCTAAATAATATTTATGTGTATAAAAATAACTTTTTAATTTTCTTTTCTCTTAATTATTTTTCTAAAAATTGTTTTATATATTATTTTTATCTATATATTTGTTCAAGTTCTGATATTTGCTTTTCTTTGCAATATATTTTTCATATATATGAGCATAAGAGAAGGATTTCAGAGTTTGTCCTTTAATTTGGCTTTTCTGAAAAAAAGATGCAGTGCCACGAGGACTCTTTATTTATTAGATTACAACCTTGTGTTATGCAGTTATTTTTATTTCTTCTCAGAAGATTTGAATCCTACTAAAAAGTAGGATAAATAGCTCCAATTCTAAAGGAAAAGATGCCATTGGTATTAAAGAAATATGCATTTTTAAATATTTTTAACTCAAAAAGATAGTTATGAATTAAGTAATAACATAAGTTGATGTTATATACTATTATACATACCTAAATTATGTTTTAATTTTTTTATAGGAAAATTTAATTGACAAGAGTATTTACAATATCATTCACGTCGGAGATCACGCTAGATTTAGCAGTAATTTATTACCTATGTCTATAGGTAAGTCGGTTCTTTATCTATTTTGCAATCTTTTTATATATTTGAAATATTTAAAAAACCATTTTGGTGTAAACATAAATATGTATGTGTAAATAAAGCCCTGAAAGAATATTCTATTTTTCTACTTTTATTTGAGTGTATCTGTTATAGTTTGATGGAATAAATGGTAATTTTAAGTCCTAATTATGATATATGAAAATTAATATGCAAATTTAGCATGCTTTAATTATGTGGTTGTATATTTTTATAATATCCATTTAAAATAGAATTTTTAAAACAAAATTATTCTCTGAAGTTTGATTTTGAAGGACCTGTTAGTTAAAAATAAAAGCTTTTTATTTTTCAAGTTGCTGTTTTTAAATTTAGGGAATATTCGCTATATAACGTGCACTCTTTTTTTATGAAGAAACCTGAAATATACTTGTGCAATGCTCTTATGTTTTGAAGTCATTTATTTGAAATATTATTCCAAGCTTTAAAAAAACAATATGCTTCCAGAACTACAACCCTTTAAGTTCATAAGGATTGTAATTTCTTTTAAATAAACAATATTTCAATCTATGTAGAAGTCTAATTCATTTTGATGCTCATATTTTCTTTCTTTATTTTTAAAACTGTCATTTTTATACTCAGTGTATAACATGCACCTGTAAATTTCGATCTTATTTTTTGTATTAAAAGTGTATGTGAAACATCAGATTTTACACACAGAAAAAATTATACATTTTGAAATTATATGCATAGTAAATTATTTAATTTTTGTATAATATTAGGCTTATATCTATTTTAATTTGGAAACATTGCAATTAAGAATATCTCTCTTGAAATAAACATATTTCATCTTTAGGTAATGTGTTTGGCTGGTCCGAACCTCGCGAAACAGTCAGCAAGAGCAGTGCCTTCCATTGCCGCTTCCTGATCAAACCTCCTGAGGATCAGGACGAAACTATGGAAGAGAAGCAAACTAGAGTATCTCAATACGAAACCATGCAAATATCAGCAGTTCTTTTGCCTCATGCAGAAAAAAATGAGACCGACGAAATTCAGACAGGTTAGAAGAAAAAATTTTATGTCTGTGATTCTAATATGTTTAAACTAATTCATAATTATTAATTACTAATGGCATTAATATTAATATACAGCTGAGAAAGTTAAATATGAGAAGTAATCTGTTTGTGTGGGCTAAAATTAAAAATAACTCAGTTTAGAATCAAATATCAGCTTTCAAAAACCATTTTAATTTTGATTATCTTTTGAGATTTTAAAATTATCATTTTTAAAGTTGTCTAACTTCTGATCC
This sequence comes from Trichonephila inaurata madagascariensis, assembly GCA_019973955.1. Lineage (NCBI taxonomy): Eukaryota > Metazoa > Arthropoda > Arachnida > Araneae > Nephilidae > Trichonephila > Trichonephila inaurata. The sequence continues at coordinate 45,744 of BMAV01010988.1, forward strand.
AGAGTTTTATTTCTAATATTTCTATTAATGTAATATAAAGTAAGAATTGATAAGTTGTAGTAACTTAGGAGTAAATAACTCATTATAATTATATTTGTAGTATGTATTGTGGAATGACTGGTATAAATGTTGTTTTATTATAGATTTCAATCAATTTATTTTGTGCTTAATGCTTTCGTTTCAATATAGAAGGTCAAAATCGTTTGGTATGTGTAGCAAGACGTTTACCTGCGAGTGAGAAAGGTAATGTTCAAGGAACAGAGCAATTTGTTACCCGTCTTGATGTAAGGGGAAAGATAATTTCAATTGATACAAGGTAAATATTTATCTTTTTATTATTTAATTTCTTTTAGCTACTAGTTAATTTGTGATTTTATTTATAATATCTTATACATTTTCAGCTGTGTCTCAGCTGTATACAGTCAGTATTTAAACAAAGATTTAGTGGGGTGCATTATTCAAGAAATGTGTCATCCTGATGACTTTCAAAAGCTTACTCAACATCTAAAAGAAAGTATGTTTTTTTTTGCAGCATTTTATAGTTTTTAACCAAAAGCTTACTTTTTAAAAAATTATTTGTAAATTTAATAGTGTACTTATGAATCGTTTATGTTGCAGCCCTGCAACAAGGCAGTAACACCAGTGGCGTCTACAGGTTACGATTAGCTCACGAGAAAATTGTTTACGTTCAAACGAAGAGTAAACGCTTAAATTATAATCCAATGGCCAGTGAACAAGAAATCATTGTGGCTAACCATACTATCCTAAGGTGAATTAAAATCTATAATAATGTTTTTATATTTTCGAAACTTTTTGATACTACAATATGATTTTTTTTTTTTTAATATAATTCATGTATTTTATGTGTACAAAACATTGTATTGCTTTAACTTCTGTGTGCTGTAATTTGTATGTTATAGTTTTGAAATTTTTGCTGCAAATTTAAAATAACTTTTATGTAGCATTGATATGTACATAGTGTTCTAAAATGTATTTTTAAACTAGGTATGCAAAATTATAAATATTAATTTCAGTTTGTCTATTATCTGAATAGTAATTTTCTGGTAACAGGAAATAAATCATTGCATTGATTTAATAATATTTGTGATTACAAAAAAGAATCAATTTTGAATGCATGTAATATTCATAAAGTTTGCCATATTTTCCAATTTATAAGTCTTCTTGATGCAAGAAGCACACCAAAATGTGATGCAAATTTTAGGGGAAACATTTAAAAAGGAAATACTTGAATAATGAAAAAGGAAATAATACATTTGTTACACAAGATGCATCTTATTCTTAACAGATTTTTAACATAAAATTTTATTGTTCTTTGAATTATATTAAATTAAGTTAACAAATTCATTCATATTTAAGGACACCTCTGATTCAATCCCATCATGTAATGTTTTATTGTATATTTAAAGAAATTATCTGCTTCCTTTATTTATAAAATTGATTGCAATTATTCTGGAATGTTGTCCAGTAAATCTGTAAAAAGATCATTGATCTATAATTCATTCAGAAATGTTGCTGAAATTTATGTTATTTATTATATACTTAAGTTAGAAGTTCTAGGAGTTAGAATTTTATACTTAGTTACTATTAGAAATACAAAACAAGCTAGTAATTGAAATTAGATATCATTTTTGCATATAAAAAATTTAACAATTTGTATTGTGAAATATTTCATACAAAATGCATTATATATTTCAATGATAAGCATTCTCCTATTTTTTAGAAAAATTGGCTCACATTTTTGCTTTCCTTGTAGGGATAGTGACCACTGCTTAGAAAACAGTGTGGTAGTCCCCCAGAGAAGTAACCCTTCTCCCGCTAGTGGCTCCATTGTCCCTTCTCTAGGCAGCAACATGAATGGGAATTCCTATTCCTTTAGTTCCCTCAGTCCCCAGGATTTTAATCTCAATGACATTGGGCTCGATTTTTTACCCTCTTCCAGTTGGGACATGAGTGGAGGTGAAGGACAAGATCTGGACACCAGCAATCTGCCCACCACCTTGGGTGGACCATCAACTCCTGCAAGTATAAGCAGTGTGAACTCTACTGCACAACCTCAAAGGACTCAACATCCATCAGGTAGTGCTTTCAGCCCTGAACTCTTATCTGGCAGGGGCTCTCCCTCAACACAGTCACCTGCTCAGGTTAGTGCTACAGGCAGTCCAGCTCCTGGACGGGTGACTCCATTTTCAAACAGCTTTCCATTTAGTCCAGTGTCATCCCAAACTGTTAGTCGGACTTCCTCACCTGCACCAAACCTTATAAAGCGGGAAGAGCCTACTGCTCAAAACAACGATACTAGCCTCAGCCCCATGAGTGGTTTGATGGTTGAAGGCCAGAATTCTGCAACAAATGCTACACAGAAACTGCGCAATCTTCTCACTCATGGTATTGAGGAAGCTGATTCATCTGTTCCTAAAAACTCAACCTCTGATAAGATGGAAGACATGACAGGAAATGCTGAGAATGGTTTTGTGAACCACAACAGCGGTGAGTCTGTATCTTCGCACAACGAGAATATTATTCTCAGAGAACTTCTCAATCAAGAAGATGATGATATGAATGAGGAGGGCTCCAAGAATCTGTCATGTGATTCAAACTGTAATGTGTCTATAGCATCTGAGCTATGCTCCTATGATGCTCTCCAAAAGAGGACTTTGAATAATAACAATATGTTAAGAAAGGTAAATAAATGCTTTGTTTTTATTGATACTCTGTGTAACATTATCTGAAGTGTAGTTTTTGTACTTAAATGTAAAACTAAATGTTTCTTAAAATTTAAATTTCTTTCTGTAACTTGTGTGGTTTGGTATGTTAAAAATAATGTTTAATATTATATATCAGAAGTTTAAAAAGTTTTAGATTAATAAGTTTTTAATTTTTTTTTTAATAAAATTTGTGATGTTCAATGTATTTTTTTTTATAAAAACTTTATATGTAATTGTAATTTAGTGTAACAAATTCATATGTAGTTGTATTTATAAAAAAGTACAACTTTTTCATATTAAATATTTGGTAAAAACTTTTTAGTAAAAAAAAAATACGTACTTTGTGTGTGTTTGTGTAATATAAACACTGATTTAGGGTTCCAGTAAAAATGAAAAGTTGGTGTGCTTCAAACTAAATAAGAACAAGAAAGAAATGTTTATATTTTGATAATTACTTAGTCGGTTGATTATAATTAAATTGCATAAAAGGAAACTGATACATTAATATAGTTTTATTTCACTTTTTTGAGACTTGAATGAAATGTGCTTATTTACTTCACGAGTTAACACAATTTGATCAAGACAGACTCAGCATATTCTTTTTATTGTCGAATGTAATCTAAAGTTTAAATAAGAATTTTTTTTTCAAAAAATGCACTTTATAAAAGTTTGTTTTTAAAATATTGTCATTTTTAAAGTACTGATTATAAATAGTTATATAAATTTTTATATTTAATTCTATTTATTTGTTGGACCAAATTTATATTAAACTTGAGATTGACTCATTCAATAGATTTTATTTATATATATTTGCTTTACTAATATAATTAAATTTTTACTGTGAAACTTAAAATGCTTGTTAATTAAAATTTCGAAAAATTAATGCCCTTATATGAAATGTACTTCAACAGACATTTTAATTGTTCCTTATGTCCAAAAATCATTTGTATTTAAAGGGGGAAGGGGAGTTTTTTTATCCAAACTGTATGTATTAAATTTATAAATTATTTTTAAAGCAAACTACTAAAAAGTACCATTTATATTTACCAGTGTTAGTTATTTTAATTTCATTTTGTTAGCTTCTTAACAATGATGAGGATAAAAGCTTTAAGAAAAACCAAGACCTACTAATTCAACAACTTTTGAAGACAGATGGAAAAGTGGGTGAAATTCATTACTTTTTAAGTAACATTTTGGGGGTTTTTGCTTTGTTTCCAGTAATTTTTTGAAATTTATTAAAAAAAATTTATAAATTACACATATAATTTTAAAGCATCAGTTTCCATTGTACTGTAACAATTCATTGGTTGTATACTATTGCAATGGCTGAAATAAAAATTGTTTTTTTATGGTTAAATTTTTTAAAAAGGTGTAAATCATTAATTTAAATAATAGAATTTGATCTTATACTTTGTCATCATTCTACTCTTTGTATCCTTTGAAATTTTTTCTCCAGAAATATGTGTTAAACAAAATATTTTTTGTTGCATAGCTTCCAAAGTTGCTGCTCAAATGTCATTTATATGTGAAGGTCATATTTCATTTGAATTTAAAAATTATTGAACCTATATGCAATGATTAAATTATTTATGTACATAATATTTATAAGCATATAAGTTAAGAAATTTGATTGTTGTTTCTGATTTTTTAAATGAGTAATGTGTCTGTATTGCTCATCCCATGTTATCTATAATTAGTTGTATACAAGTGTTAATTTTTTCACTTCATTGCTGCAGAATGCCAATTTTATTTGCAAATGTGTTATTTCTTCATTAAATGAATAGATTGGAGCTTTTGGCAAAATCCATAAGTAACACAGTCTCGCAGATCTCTCACTTACTTTTTTCTCCTTAATTATTTCATATTTTTAAGTTATTTTAAATTAAGCATAACAATTTGAAGATTTTCAAACTTACGGTAATAACCCATTGAATAATTCAATGTATTAACTAACATTGTTTTTTCGATGGTTGTCATTAAAACACTTTTATGGCAAATTCGGCTTGCATAAAAGGATTCTGAAGTTACATAAAAGAAATTTTTTTGGTGTGGTATAGCTTGTTATATATATAAGTATCTAAAAATAAAATTCAGATGTAATTTTTATTATTATTTTCCTTTTTTATGATTTTATATAGTGATATACTTTCATCATTATTTATGTATAAATTACCAAAAATTAATGTTTAGTATGACTGATGTTGTTGAACTGATTCTTTAGTTTATGTATATAATCTTGCAAGTCATCATGTAATGTTAAGCTTTATTAGTTTTAAATGATGAAAGTTATACTAATTTTATTTTATTTTTCTTAGGTATCAGTTGATATGAATAACTTGCCTCCAGGAACTCCAAAGCTTGGAGGTCCTTCTAGGTTACCTAATGTTACTATGGAAAACATGAATTCTGTAGCTAAAAGAAAATCACCTGATACTCCAATTGAAGATTCAGTTGCAAAACGACCTGCTCAGCAAAACCTTCAACATGTAAATAAACATTTCTTTTTTAAAATTAGTTTTAAGTGGGGAAAAAAAATCAGAATGATTACATTAGTATCATTAGTATGTATTTTTTAACTTTTTAAGTAATTTTTTCAATATTAATGTGCATTGATTTGCTAATTAAGTGAACCGATTCTAATTTTCTAAATTTAATTTTTATCTCCTTATTATAATTGTACAACTTGAGTTGAGTTACAATTGGTATCTTGCAGTTGAGGTGGTATTTATATTATCATAAAAATAGTTACATATTTCTACATAACATTTATGAAGCAGTTATTTATAAAAGATGGTTATTTATAAATATTCTTCACTTCCTACGAATATGACTTATCAGTTGCTGAATTCTATACTTTCTCTTTTTCTCATAGTATGAACATAATATGTATTATTGCAAAAGATTATTTTCTGTTGCATGTGTGATGAATAATTAAGTAATGTGCTGCTCTCTTGTACATATTTCTTATCCAGCAAAGAGTATAATAAAGTATTTTAAATCTGTCTTCAGCTTTGTTAAATCTAATAATGAGAGTACATATCATTTTATAAATTTATTTTTGCCTTAATGCAGTTTTTGATATTTTTCATTGACATAGTGATCTTTTCTAGCTAGCTGTCTGAATAATTTCACTCTTAGATTATTTTTGTTATCTACTCATACGTTTTTTCTTCCACCAGAAACTAATCTCAGTCCAAAAATGACATGGAATTTAAATGTAACTTCTGTTATCTTATATGTGACTTATCGCATGTATGCTAATGTTAGTACCATTCTTTATGTAGGCCCATCTTGCTGGACAAAATCCAATGCTTGCATCGATGCTTGCTCAAACACCGAGAACAGCACCATCTGTTCCTACAAGCATTGCTAATGCAATTGTATCACAGCTACCTCAAGAACGTCTACCAAAAAATCTTGAAAAGAAGTTGGTGCATACGCCATATACTGGAGCACCAGTTAGTGGCACAAATTCTGTCACAGTCAGCCAATATAATTTTTCTCAAGTCCAAATTGGTGCACGCAGTCTTCTCTCCACTTCTCTTCAGCAAGAAGTAGTAACTGCGGACTCTCGAGGGCATGTGACATTGGCCCCACAAAATACTAATGCTTCTGGTTACAACCAAGTCACAAATTTTATGAACAGAATGTTATCTCCTGGTGATTCGAACCAAAATGTTCAACTTGGTAATTATGGAGATTTATTGTCCAACAACTCTCAACAGCAAGCAGCAGCTGTGCAAAATACTGCTAATTTATTAATTGATGGACTTGCAGAAGCTAGTAGAGATCCAAACAATGTGGTTAGTGCCAATGACCCCTTGCTTTCCGATATCTTAGACCAAGTATGTTATTTTTATTTAATTTATTTATTTTTTTTCCTTTTAAATTTTGATGAAAAAATTTTTTTTAATTAAACAACAAAAAATGACAGTTGTTTGATATTCTTAAATAAGGGTGCTGAAAAAGTTTATTTAACATTATATGAATAGATCTGCAACAATATCCTTTTTTCATAGTATTGTGGTAAAAATTATAAGTAATTCAGCAGTAATTTTCATAAAAAATTTTGTTGTGAATTTGCATTATTATATAAAAAGCATTTTATATAGTTACAAATAAATTCCTGTAAAATATTTCATATATTTTGATGTACATTATTGAAAATATTAAGTATATAATCTTGAATCTGTGCATTTTAAACTCTTTGTTGAAAGTTTGATATAAATTTAAATGACTAATCTCTTTAAAAGGTGTGGAGCATGGAACAAGATATGAACATGGCAACTGATGACTTTGCCTTTTTCAAACTACTTGAAGAACTCCCTGAAGCCCCTGCAACCACAGCACCAGCTGCTAGTCCAAGACCCCCTTCTGTTCATGACGTACAAGAAAAATTAGCAATCCAATCCATCCAAAAACAGCTAATGAGCTTTGAAGTGCAGCCTGGTCCAGTCAGCACTTCTAGAAATTCTCCCCGTTTTCCTCAACCTGGTGTCATGACACAGTCTTCCCTGCCTTTAAGCTCCTATTCTTCAGTAAACCAATATCAGACTGCGCCTCCTGCTTACAGTACATCAAATCCAACTCAAAGGGCCCGGGCACCTGGTATGCCCACAGTACAAACGAATACATTAAATATGACATCCCAACAAATGCAACAGATGGCTCAGATGAATAGTCAGCGACAGGCTTTGCCTCAGTATGGTGGACTTAACAATGTCAATGATTTGACACCACCAGTAAGTTTAAATATTATTGCACAATTGATTGCATTTTCATAATGACTAAAAGTATCTCATGCAATGATTTTTATGTAAAAATAATGTAAGTTTCAGGAGAACGATACCAATCTTTTTTATATTTAATCTCCAAGGTTTAAATATAGTGATCCGATTTATTAATAATTGTGTGATATTGACACTTAAAAAGCCCTTTCCTTATTTTCTTTTGAAGTATGAATTTACAAATATAAAAAGTAAGCTATTAGTTCAAGATCTTCTAGATACTAAATTGTAGCAAATATCTTAATTTAAATTTTTGAAGCATTGGAATGTTTCATTTTAAAGTTTTGTATGAACTTAGTTATATGTGCATAGATAACTTTTTAGAAATTGATTATCTATCAGTCTTAATTTGAACTATCTTTGTGTAATGTCTCTCACTGAATTTTCAGCTTTTTTCTTCTTTCCTTTTTCTTTTTTTAACAAAAAAGTAGCTTCATTTCATTTTATATTTCATGGAAATTTTTGCATCAAATTTATAATTTTATATTATTTTAGATGAGACGTCAGCTTCTTGAACAACAAAGGCATAAATTATTTCTTCAACAGCAGTTTAATCAGAAAAAACAGCTTTTATTACAACAAAAACAACAACAGCAACAGTTGGCTTTGAATACTCTGAACAGCAGACAAACAATGCCTGAAAGTATTCCTAACCTTCAATCTCCAGCATCCAGTCCTTATGGTGAAAATATGAATGATTTAATAAACAACACAGTTGCGCCAAATGTCACATTACAGGTGTGAATTGTTCGCAAGCAATATTTTAGTTAACAGTTAAATATTTTAGCATTACACTTGTTGATAACAATTTTAATGTAAAAGTTTCGATTTTAAGTCTAAAAGTTTATTCACTCTAATTATCCTTATCTGTTCAAGAGGTTTATTTTACTAACCATTAAATTTGTTTAAAAAAACAGTGCTTTTATAATTTTTTTGTTCTAATGAAAATTGTCTTTCTAATAAAAAATTTTTTCATGCAAAAGAAAATTTAACTAATTACTTAAATCTTTGTTAAATTTTTATCTAATATATCTTTTATTCAAAGACATTTTCTTTTCTTTGTAAAGTTAATTGTTAAATACATTATAATTCATGAGAAATGGCTTATTATATGAAGTTCAGTTAATTTAAAATTGTTTCTAGGTTTTGTTTCTAAGATCTTTCTCAATTTTCAGAATGATCTTAAAAACTTTTTGTTATTACTGTGAAGATGAAAGTACTTTTATTGCAGTTATGTGTACTTTTAAAAAGCTTTGTCGTTTAGCATAGTCTTACGCTATTTTTCATAATGAAATGCAGAAGTGCTTCCTGTGTAATTTTTTTTTTTTTTTCATTTTTGTTCATTATGTATTTTTTCTCATTTTAGAGATCTACAAGTATGCCTGAACCTCAGTTATCACCTAGGTATTCTAATGTTCAACAAATGCCTAATTCTGTTGCTCCCCCAGCCAGTCCATCACAGCTTTCCCCAGGACAGCGTCAGCAACCTCCTTTCTCTCCTCTATCTCAGCCAGGATATCCCAACAATTATCCACAATCTCGACTTTCTCCCCACATGCAATCACAGCCAGGCCCAACTCAGGCCTGGGTTCAGAGAGCTTCCCAAAACCAGGCAAATCTGCAGCAGCAGAATCCTATGTTAAATGCACAACTTTCACAGGTTAGTGTTCCTTTAGATAGAACTTAACTTATGTTTAACTTATGTGTTCCATAGCAGAGGCTTGAATATCAGAATTACTTTATTTTAAGTGTGAATATTTTTTACATGTTGAGGGATGTATATAATTCTTAAAACTAAAATTTTCCTCTGAGATATTTTATTAAAATGTAATTTGATCAATATGCTAATGGTTTTTGCAAGAGAAAAAAAAAAAAGGCCTAGTGATAATATTAGATGTGTTTGCAATTCTATTAAAAGACCATTGTGCTGAATAATGAAGGCTGTCATTGCATTTGATTCAACTTAGCTGCAAAATCAACTTACAATATGGTGTAGATTTTAGTCCAGTTTATATTAATATTTTTTGTATAACTCTAAAAAAATATTAATTCTGCAGAAAGAAAAATCAAGTATATGAATCCAGTTATGTACAGATGAGAAAAACACTTGTCTCTCAAATTTTGTTATATAGTTCTTGAAAGTTCATTTAACTATTGAAAAACGTTTTTACCAAACCCTAAAAATGTTTAAATGTGTGCAAATATTCATTAATCAAGTTTTAAAAATGAGTAACAAATGATTATTTTTTAATTGAAAATAGATAAGAATCTAATTACGTTCGTGCAAAAATACAAGTGCATATTATAAATTTAAATTTACTGCAAAACAGATGCACTTGCAGTTAATTACAATCACAAAAACACTTCACATAATTGTCAAGGTTTTTTTAGTTTTTCTAAGAAGTATCTGTAGCTAATTTTAAATTCTTATTTCTATTCCATTTTCATTAAGATGAATGCTTGTTTTTTCAATTTTGAGGATAAAATTCCTACTTACAAGAAGTTTAAAGATTACATATAAAATACTTTTATTACATTTTTATTTATTGCAATGTCATGCATCTAAATTTTAAAACACCATTAACTCTTAAAATAACATAATCATGTATTTAATCTACTTTGTTTCATTTGCAGCAGGCATCTTTTGCAAATCAGGCTAGATTCTCCAACCAACAGCAGCAGCAGCAACAACAACAACAACCTCGTCAGATGATTCATTCTATGCCTAGTCCTGGTGCGAGAAATTCTCCATATTCCAATCCTCCAGATTCTCCTTTCCACCCACCTTCCCCTGGAGTATCTTTGTATCAGCAACAGACTCCTGGTCTACCACCACAGGCTCAGCAACCACAACAGAGGCTTCAGAGGGCAGTATCCATTCCAAGTAAGTGCTTCTATCTAGATTTTTTTTAAAAATCGTATTGCTTAGATTTTAGAGGTTTTTAAAATTTTATGAGGCCATTGTGTGTTTAATTTTAGTAGTATATGTTTATCACACACACATGATTTGAGTGAGATTTTGTCTTATTCTTTCTTGCTTGGTGACTCAGATTTATTGATCCATCACCAGTTATTAATAATCTTATGTTAAATTTTAAACTTAAATGTATCATGGTTTAATTTATTCAATTTTTTGATTTACTATAGAATCAAATTAATTATAGTGTAAGCTTTTTGTTAACATTAATTAAAAGCAGAAAAAAAATTGTGTTTTTCTTTTGCAATTCAATAAAAATGTAATGTGTATAATAATTTGTATGTCTTTTAAATTTGCATTTATGAAAAAAAAAGTAATGCTTATGAATCACTAGACTAATTTGTTAATATAATTCACTTAATCAGTTTTTAATGCAAAAAATTATATATTACCAAGAAGCAAATTCTATTGCTTCTGAAATTTAACAATTTTTTGCTGCACATAAATACAATCAGTGATATATTTGAAAATTTATAACATATTTAATAGTACTTAAGTTACCAAGAGTGCATTGTTAATACCTTTCAGATCGAGTCAATTCCCCTCGAGGCCTGCCGGCAGGTTTCACAGGAGGTGATCCTATCCTCTCGCCTCAACCTTCGCCAGGCAACTATAATCCTCCTGCTTCTAATTTCAATCCTACCATGCCTGTCTCTACATCCTCTAATTACAACTTAGACAATTTCTCTTATGACCAACAAGTCTACCCAGCTGCCATGATTGATAGGTAAGTTCAAATGTTTTCAAATGAAATAGTCAGGGAGTACCATCATATTAAGTAACACTCATAAAAAAAAAGAGTTAGTTTTCTTTATGTTATATTTTATTAAAATAAGATGAAGAGTGAGAAATAACTAAGGATCTGAACATTCCTGATGGTAGAGTTTCTTATTTTATGGCTGATGTACCATAAGTTTGATCGCGGGGCCGGGATGGGGGGGGGCTGGAATATTGTGTTACCTTCAAAGTTCATGTAATTATGTTGTAGATGTTAGAAATATAAGATTCATGATTTGGACCTGCTAAATTATAAATTCTATTTCCAGTTGTCTAACTGTTCAAGACTTGTACAACTCTAATCAATTTAATTAATCACTTGGGAAATTTTAAACTATGAAGTAAAATTTTTTGAGTTAACCATGTTACTAAATACCTGTAATTTATTTTATCTAAACAGTGAATTATATTTACCTTGAATGAACTTCTGAAACATAAGTTAATTTGCAATTGTGACTAAATTAATGGTTAAATTTATATTGCAATCAACACTTGTTCCAGGATTTATTGGTAAATATTGCTAATTGATGTAATATTTTTTCACATGAAAATGATATAATCAGTGATGAGGAATGGAATGATATTAGGCATTATGAAAGTTTCCACTAAGTATAAAATTTATTTAGGAATCGTGGAAACGGAGGTGGAGCTATAAGATCTGAATATGTTCGGCAAGAACTGCGAGCTAAAGTTGGAGCTCGAACACAGCAGCACCAAGTAAGTAAATGAAATAAGACATATCTTTTTATTTCATAATAGATTTTAGTAATGTGAAATTCAACTAATTTTCATTTTTATAAAATACAGTGCCTTGTCAAAATGCATTTATTTTCTTAACTGTTATGTTTTTTATAGAACATTCAGGATGTTTGAAATACTGTTTATTTGAATTGCGTTATTTTTTTACAGGTCCACCAGCAACTAGTACAACAAATGCCTCAAGCAACAGGATCTCAATCAACAAATCAGTCTATTAGTCAGACTGATTTTGATGCTCTTGGATTTTCTCTTGATCTTGACAATGGTAAGAATCCTATTCAGTTTGAAGTTAAAATAGATTTTGTAATATATTTATGATCCATACAGAATGGGAGTATAAACTTTATGGTCATTATAAATTTTGAACCTTAACCATTATAATTATTCTGAAAATGTCACTATTTAGTTTATTCTGTTTTAAATTATGTCTGTGTAAAATTAAACTATTTATATCTATAGAATTTCACCTACTTGATAAACTTCAAACCTTCAAATTATACTTAAAGTGTTTTGCAGTGTTTTTAATTTATGGATATAAAAAGGGTTTTTTATAAAATGACAATCCGTATTCAGAGTAAAGTAGTTAAAGTTTTTCTTCTAAACTTACTTCTAATTTAAGGGATTTTTACTCCAATTTATAATTGATATATTTAAGCATTAAACTTTGTACATTTCGGGCTTAAAAATGTTATTATCTCCTTGACTTCAAGTATAAAAACTACACTTAGCTCTTATGGTGTGTGTAGATTTTTTTTTTTCAAATGTGTACTAAAGTATACAAGGTCTGTCAAGGAAGTAATGTTGCCAGTTTTATTTTGAAGCGATTGCACATCACAGTACCTTCTATCATAGATTGATGGGGGTGGAAAGTCACTGAGCAAGTGCTTTCTTGGTTGTCTCCAAATTCTTGAAGGGTAAGGATGGATGATTTTGTGAGTCTCTGTTTCATCTCTTGTACAAGTCGCAAAAAATGAAAAGATGTCAAGAACTCTGAAATGCAGGAAAATGATTCTCACTTCTTAAATAGTATCATGGAGGAGGCAGTATTGATTGTTTAGTATGACCTCTAGTTGAAGAGACAAAAGGCCAAATAGCCACACATCATACTCTTGCCCAAAAAGGCTCGAATGAGTAAGTCAAAGACCATGCAAGAGATGCATTTTAAAATTGAGGAGATTATCCAAAATGAGTTTGTACTTCCCGGGACTATCATTAATTCAAAAAGGTTAGAAAAAAGATTAAGAATCAAACTTCCACAATCATTGGAAATTTCACTAGCAATGTACTAACAAAATATAACACAGCAGTATTGTTACCTTTCTTCCAACTTAGCTCCTCCATACTTTAGTTTCTCTGCTTGAAATCTGTCGAAAGGTCATCATTTTGGAATAATTGATGCTGTGCAAGCACTTGTATAACATTTTAAAAATTTTATCAGAAAAATTACTTTCTAGACAGATCTAGTAAAGTATCTTATTTATCAATAATTAAAAATGTGTGTGTATATTTATAAGAAATTATATTTTATGAATCATGGTTTTATTTGCATTAAAACTGCTTTTATTCAAAACTGTACTGAAATGAAAATGTTAAACTATTTTTAATACCTCAACAGATGGACAACCATCATCTCCGGCCTTGTATCCTCAGTCCCTTCTCAACTCTATCAATGCTACTAATAGTAGTGATAATCAAGCACGAACTGGTAGTCCTCGGGTAAGATATCATTTTATCTTGTTTCTTTTGGTGAATGTTAGATATATCGGGGAATCCTAATTTCAGCTTATATTGATAAGAAAGAAATAATTTCTTCCTCCTTTAGTTTTATTTTCTTCCCAAAGTTTGGAAAGAAAATAACATGTTTTATTGCATATCATTGTTTATTTTAAATTTATTTTAAAAAAAACTAAATTCATTTATAATATTTTTAAGATAAAAAATGTACAGGTGCTTGTTATATGCCAGATATGAAAAGGATAGTTTTAAAAATAAAAGAGCATAACAAATTTCTGCATTTGTTTAAAAGAAACAACATACCTTATGTGAACTTTCATTATTAGATAACATGGAAAATTCATCATTTTAGTCATCTATTATACCTTCATGTACTTCAGATTCATTTTTTTTCACTATCACTTACTTATCCATGAATAAATAACCATCTTCCATTCCATTTGTTATATATGCAACCTTTTTTAATGACTTGTTTAATTTCATGACATGTATTTATTATCCACTCTCATACTACATCAGGAAAGAGATGTGTATTACTTATATATGTTTCAGATTTCTTATCAAGAAATTATGTGCCTTATACAGACATTATAAGCAGCGTAACGGAAAATATTATAGCCCCCTGCTATAGTCGGGTTTTGGGCCCCAAGACAGATCTTACTATGGATTACAAAACCAATGCATTGGACTTTGCCCCCAATGCTGGGCTCACTGGGGTATAAGTTATGCCACTGGCGATTATTTAAAATTTGAATTTCCTTCCTACGTGGGAGCCTGAGGAAAATGTATAGTTTGCGTATGAAAAATGTGATCACTCTTAATTAATTTAAAACAAGGTAAAAAGCACAGTTCAACATCTTTGTCTCTTAACAAACAAAATCAAAATGAAGTTCCTTAAAAGTCATTACAATCAGACATGATTTGCCCAAATGTTTATAACTATCATCAAACATGGTTCCTTTTCCCATATATATTACCACAGACCATACATACCCAGTCTATGATTGACAAGGCATATATATTTCGAACATTTGTTCCTTGGATAAAAATTCTCAATATTTATACATTAATTGGAAATAATGTCATGGTATCCATTTTGAGTTCTATTCAACTACGGGCTGTTTTATGATATTTAAAAAATAATCAAAGCAGAAAAAAAATAAGTACTTTGTTTTTATTTTGATGCTTTTTCTTCAGAGATGCTTAAGAAGTAGATTGTATTATAAAGCATTCCAGAAACAAAGTTTCCAAAGCAATCAGGTCTAGCAAATTACCATCCTTGAAAATATCATAAAACTGAAGTTTACCATTTGATATTTATATTCAAGTTAATTTTTGGATTACACCTGAAAACAAATCTGAAAACATTTTTAAATTAATATTTAATTTCAAACAATTACCTCACTTGATTCTAGCCACCTTATACTTACTGTATTTTCCTGTATATAACCCGCAGTGGCATATTTATTATCCACAAAGCCTTTTTTTCTCGAGTAAAAAAAATAAAAGTTGCATAATCCACAGCAATTTTTATGGCAAATAATCCAAAATATACACTGATAATGTAGCATGAGATAAAATTAAAAAAATACACAATATGATTAAAATTATTAGTAATAAATTGGACAGAAAAAAAAATTATACTTCTTTTGTCCATCAGACATCTATTTTCCCCATAATTTCTTTAAGTCAAGTGAAGACTTCTAGGGCATTTTCATTGAGATGTGCCTCATTGATTCATAATTAAAAAGCTTTGGGTTGTATTTTTCAAAATTAGCCTCATTTTCTTTCTCCACAATCGAATATTTGACTTGTCAACGTTAAACCATCTTGCAATTTCCCGATTTCCTACTTCTGTAGCATTCTCTATGTTAGTTCAAAATCAGCCATGTAATTTACATGCTTCTGCTTCTACATGACGATATTTGTGTTTGCCACAACTACGTGTCAGCAGAGTTGCACAGTGTTATTTACAACCTGAATGATGACTGTATATTCCCTCAAAAATTCTTTATTAACCAACAACAATTTAACAATCATAAAAACATCTTCCTAACATAATAGATCAAAGTCTATACTCCTGAGCAGACAATAAATGTCCTCATTGATTTAAACCCGCTAGAAAGAGTAAGAGAATATACATAACATGAATTAGAGTGAGAGTGACAGCATCGAAGCCAAAAACATCTCATTTAAATATCCATCATACCGGAAGTCACCGCCACTCAAGCAAGAACGATCGCTGACTGACCATTCAGCGATTAGTACATAAAAGGGGATGAGACAACTTACCTTTTTGGTTAACAATCTGAACTTGAATGTTTTCAGGATGCAACAACTCAGGTCAAGACAGAATGCAAAATGAAGCTAGCAACTATAATATCTTCATTACATTTCTGAACATAATTGAACAAAACTTATTGTAGTTGAAATACGTATGCTGAGTCGCAAAAGCTTTCAGCGCCATCTATTATTTATTTTATGAAACATAAATGGTATTTCTTTCAAAACTTTATTGTAAGCTTTTCTGATTGAGAATGTTTTTTATCGTGGCGGCGTATAATACGCACAACAAAATTTGGAACTTTTTTAACACATAATCTGTGGATTATGTACAGGAAAATACGGTATTGCTCTCAGAGTCACACTAGTATTAAAGTCATCTAAAAAAATTCTCACCATTCTTAAATCTGAAGAAACTAGCAACATACTTACCATTATTTTATGATAAAAACAGTTTGCACTAATGGCATGTCAACAAAGTTACTACATGATCAAAAAACATTTAAAAATTAAAAGAAAAATAATTTTGTTTACAAACTATTATTCACTGAACAACTACTGCCATTTATATAACTAATTTGAAATCAAGAAATACAGGCAGATCAGTAATAAACAGTTGAGGAACCAGATTGCTCAATTGAGCAAATTTGAAAAGAACCCAAAACAGCATATGTACAGCAAGCAGGCAAGAGTTGAAGGAATTCAATTTCACTAAAATGACTGATGATTATAATACTGATTCATTTGTACATTTCTTCATTGATACAATTTAATTAATTTATAACAGTAAAGCTAATTTTTTGCTCACCAGATTTGGTTGCCTAACTCCCTATATGTATTGTTAGGTGTTCCAAGAGTTTACAAAGTAGAATAAACTAACAATGATGAGAAATACAAAAAATTATTAAAGTTGTCATTATATAATGGATTAAAATAAAGCTTTAAAAAAATATAACTAAAAGGAAATTCTTAATAAGAAAATTAACCCCTTGCTTCTCACTTCCGTCAATATCGCGGGGTGCAATTTCCCTCTCTATTTCTCGTGCCTGTGATATTTCATGGCTGGAGTGTTCAAAAGTAATGCGCTAAAAAGATTAAAACTATGTATTTCTTATGTCCAGAATCATCTTTATATCTCACCAGATGGCAGTACCAGATTATTATTAATGTGTTTAGATATAGTTATTTTATACTAGATGTTAGCACAATTAAACATATATATCAGTGATATGTTTTTGTAACTTTTGCTTAGTTCCACTTCTCAAGAATACATGTGGGTTGCATTCTGTAATAAAATATATATATATATTTTTTTATATTATATTTGTTATGGAGTTAGAGTCAGGAAGTGAATCAGATTCTACTTTAACTATAAATGGATCTGAGAGTGTGTGATTCTGAAGTAATTGTCTTGAAAGTTCGGTTAGTGAATCAGAGTATTGATGAATCTGTACTGTTACGTGTGAAATTGGCTTTTTTATCTCATGCTTTAAAATTACTATAATGTTTTTTTACATTGTACATAAGTGTAATAAAATTCTCCTTTAATGCTTAAAACACTTGTTTTTTAATTTTTTTCCCTTTGTCATCATGACATTCAGTCATAATACCCCTAAATGTTGGCTTTTCTTAAAA
Organism: Trichonephila inaurata madagascariensis; assembly: GCA_019973955.1. Classification (NCBI taxonomy): domain Eukaryota; kingdom Metazoa; phylum Arthropoda; class Arachnida; order Araneae; family Nephilidae; genus Trichonephila; species Trichonephila inaurata. The sequence continues at coordinate 63,422 of BMAV01010988.1, forward strand.
AATTTTTTTTTTTATTTCGAGCTAAAAATTTTCCCAAAATTTAAAAATAAATACATTTAATTTTAGATAATTTTCTTGAATAAAAAAAATAGACACTTTTATCACTGTTTTCTTCAAAGTTACGCAACCATTGAGGAAAAGATTTATCTGCACTTAGGAAAGTTCCTCTGAAAGGGAGCAAATTCTTTCTACTACCTCTAAGAAAGGCATTCAGATTGTTGGGTCTATTCATTTTTTTTCCACGTGTACTCCACAATTTAAGAATCAAATTGATTCTCACACTTGTGGATTCTATGCAAAGATTTTTTTATGGAACTCAACGAAACCCTCAATGGAGTTTGTATGAGCCTTCATTTTTAGATTTTTAAAATGTGAGCTATGATTAAAAGATGAAGGAAACCTTCCACTTCCAGACATTCATAAGCTTTCTAACAGTCTAATATAATTATTGTACCCTCCTTTTATTGATTCTAGTACAGTTTCATTCAACCTATCCTGAGCAACATAAAGGAAACACTTACTTGAATCCCTCCAAATACCCAGGTTCCATTCACTCTTTTGCCTCTTTTATGCTTTCATCAGTTTCTACTATCACATCAGGACCTCTAAGCTCGGTTCTTTATACACACCTCTCTGCAGAAAGAAATTATAAGCCACATATTCGACATCATCAGAATCTGAGGCATACTCATCTTACTTTTTTCAAACCAGCTTTCTTTCTTACAGACCTTGTTACATGATGTTGCATTCTCTACTCTCCTTTCCTTTGACATATCCGGATATAGCCATCACTTGATCCTTGTTAATCAAACACATAGCTTTTCTTGCAAACCATATATTCAACATTTGCAGCAATCAGTACACCACTGTATCACAGACACTTTTTCCTTTGAAAGAAAGATGTATTATGTAACAATTAATATTTTCTTAAATTATTTTGGAGATAGTTAAATCTTTTCACACAATGTTTCAAATTACTGTTATAGAATGTTTTTGTGTAAATTATCTTGCAACATGTGATTGTATCATATAGAATTTGAAAAGATTTACGATCTACAAAAAAAGTTATACCTGATATATTTTTCCTTTCTTTTTCAATGTAGTTTCAAATGGAGGAGCAAAGACCAACAGAGCAGAAGAAATCACTTCTCCAACAATTGCTTTCAGAGCCCCCATGAAATCCACCCGAAACAACTGACAGACTCTTTTGTTTTTTTTAAAAATGAAAATATACTTTTGAATTAAACTTTCGTTTTTCCAAAGTGTAAAAAAAAAACAAAGAATTACCTTGAAAGACAAAGAATGAAAACTGGTTCCTTCTCACCACCAGTCCTATTTTTGGAGCCCACGCACTCAGCTCGCTTTTTTTATTTTCTCCGCTGAGTTCAACTTTAAAACAACAAAAAAGGCCCCTTCCTTATACCATCATCAAATTCTCAGGAACAGAGCATAAGTGTGTTAGTGCTCTTTATTTTCTTAATCGTAAAATGATTGGGAATCTTGGTAAAATGAAGTCATCTTTAAAGAAAGAGTGAAAAAAGAAACTACCAGCTTTAACTAACAAAAGAAAAATAGTGTACATATGCATATATATATTGTATACCAAGTGTATACACATCATCGTAAAGCTTAAGGTTGCATAGTTTTGCAACACTTAGAACAGTGCTGTTTATGGGCTACATTCTGCATTGAACTTGCCTGAATTTGTACAGCATGTTTGTGTTTGTATGCATGTATGTCATGTACATATATATATAAAATAAATCTATATATATATACACACACATTAATAGAGAATATTGTATTTGCATAGTTACTCATTATGGACTCTGCATGTTAAAAGCAAAGATGCATACCTGAGTGTATTATTTGTTTTAGCGTGATTTGGCTTAAGTTTTGTGAGCTGGAAGACTATTTGCATGAAAAAAAATACAATGTGATCTAGTTTGTATTTGTCGTTTTGTACTAAGATTTTTAGCCTAAAAAAATTATTTTAAAACTGTAGTTATTGTGTAGAGTGTGAACTGTATTTTACATTATACATATAAAAATATGAAAGATGTATTAAATTTTGCTTGTATAGATTGTTAAAAAAAATTATTAACATATTTTTGTATGGGATAGAATTAATTCTTTGGCTGAGAGTATTTGAAAAAAAAAATGTTATTGTTTTGAAAATCGTCAAAAAGGATTTATTTAAGAATTGAAAAGTACCCATTTTGTTATTTATAAATCCAAATGGGGGTATATATGATACGATACATTCCATCAAAGTTATTTTTGTTTGAAATCCTGACGAAAACTAAAGTGAAATTATTCTATTTGAAAGTAGGTGGAAAAAAGAAAAATTATTTTTGAAAGAAATCAATGTGATAAGTTTATATTATTGAGGATCTATAGTCAGACTTTTAGTGATTTCTCCCGGTAACTGTATATCTTTGAGTAATGTGATGCATAAAAATGTACAAAAGGAAAATTGTTTGTTAAAAAGAGTGATTAGATTGTGAAAAAAAATATACTATTTTATGAAGTTCTAAAAACTGAATAGCTTTTAGATGTTTAAAAAAGTTTGTAATTTTTCAGAATAGACATAGAAAATTTGCAAGTGTAGTCTTGTGCCTTGAAAGTGTGATCTCTGGTGCAGTGTATTTTTCTCCCCTTTTAAATTTTCCATAGCTTTTTATTAAAAATTATTAGAACCATTGTTATAGTATTAATTTTTAGGAACACAAAAGAAAAATCTTATCAATCTTCATAATAAAAAAAAACTTGTTAAAAATTATTATTTATCTGTAATATGAGGGGAAAATTACCGAAACATTAAAAAAATAACTGCAAAACTTTTTTTTATCAATTTCAAGTTAAAGTTTATACAAATATTCGTTATTTGTGTTGCTTTTAAAAAAATCTTAAAATACATTAAATTTAGCCGTTTTTTAATTTTTTCCCAGTTGTGTGTTCCTGAAAATTAATTTTCTGTTGAACTCATTTAAACTAAAAAGATTTCTATTATTGTTGGAAATGAAAATTTAAATCTTTACACTGCACACTGAATATGAAGCTCCCAGAAAACGTCCTTTTTTTAATTTAACTTTCATTTAATTGAAAAGCATTTATTGCACAAGTAAATAATCATGTTAGTTTTAAATAAGAAATTTTTATTCTTACTATTTTAAAATTTACTTGAAATATGTTCGGAAATGTGGAAAATAAGAATTTTAATTACAAATCTTTTAATATAAATATAAAAAACTTATTAACATTTATAAATTATTTAAGGGTTTAAAAAAAATTAATTACCACAAAATAAACTTTAATATTTTTTTAGATATGTAGTCTCTATAATTTGTTCCTGTTTCTTATTTCGTAAATTACTTTTTCCGAACATAAAATAATTTAATTTGATTTTGTGGATATTTAAGCTTAACGCATATTTTTTACATACTTATTAAATTCTATTTCCTGAGAGTCTATATTCCCATTTTGTAGTAAAAAAAAAATTTACATGAATTCAATTACATCCCACAAAAAAATATTTCTCTTAAATTAAGTTTTCTAATGTTGTAGAATATTTATTTGAAAGTTAAAGAAAAATAAGGAATTCTTTTTGAGGAGCTCTATAAGTAGTTGTATCTATTTATTATTCTATAAATATTGAACATTGCTTTTAATTTTGCTGAAGAATAATTCACTGTTCTAAATAATTATTTTTTTAAAAAACTTATAAATTATTTTTATTGTTGTGATTGGAGATGGATTTGTGTGTATGTATATGTATGTGAAGCTAGTCTGAAAATTTAATTTATGTGTATGAAATCTATATGAAGAAATTAATTTGAAATACATGAAATTTTTATTTTATTAATCAGTGAACTAGATTGTACAATTTAATATTTTTTTTGCATGTCTTTTATGGGAAATCTTATTATATATTCTTATGTCTTTCAAAAAACAATGGATATGATTCTTGAAATATGGTACGGATTATAAGGATTGATAAACAGTCTGAAGAATGAGGTATTCTACTAATAGTATGTTTTTGATTTTGCAGCATAAACATTTTTTTAATACAACACTGATGTTTTATAGCTCTTTTACTGTAGAAAAAGTGCCTAAAAATTTATAAGTACCGTACAGTCTGTAAATGTATTTTTCACAAATTTATAAACATAATTTTTGTTGCTTGTTAATTATAATTTTTGTAAACAGCATTTCAGTTTATTTTTGTTAAATTTTTAATATATAAATAATGTAAGGTTATTTCATTTAAAGTGTGAATTAAAGCAGCATTATATAGTAACAGTAAAGTTAGCTAAATATTTAATTGAAAAAAGAACTTAAAGTAATTGAAATATATCTGAAAAAATAGTTATAAATAAGTTATCTTTATATATACTGACATCAATGTAATACATATGTTTGGTTTATTTTAATGTATATACATGACTAAACAAGAAGGAATTTATAATTAAAATTCAAACAGCAATTATAACAATGTTAAACCATCCAGTTAAAGAATACTCGCATTTCTTTCTTTACATACTGTTAAAATAAAAGTTGTGATAAATTTATATTAAGTAACTTTATATTGTCTTTATAACTAAAAATATTTATTTCAATGTAAAAATTTTCTTGGGTAGTCTGATAATTTATATTGGAGAAAATCACTGCATTATTTCGGTAAACAACTTTTATTCCAATTCTATTTATAATTCTTATTGAAACAGAATACTCAAATGTTAATCTAACTTGTTTTCCTTTGAGAGAAATGAAATTCTAATATATATAAATATATAAATAATTATTTTTCATGCTTTAATATTATATTATTCTATGTGTATAATATATATATATTATGTAAGTGTACTCATTTCGAATGGATTGTTTCCTAAATTCATATTCAATGCTGTTACATTTCCCTATTTACCCATCATATTAATCTATCATTAATTGTTTCCAAAATATTTAAAATGCACTTGTTAGTACATGACAACCTTTTCCCTGAGTTCCTAACTTGTACAACGCTAAACTGTTGTTATTCGTCACGTGTTGCAGATAAATATATAAAAATTTATACAATATTCCTTGTGGAAAAATTGTTAATTTAACTGTTTTTATTGAAAAGTTATTTTTAATTCATATTTTAAAACAAGATTTCAAGGCTTTGCTCTCAAATGATGCTTTCAATATTTATGTGAATGTATTTTATAATAATGTTGTTAAGTCAAAGTCTATACTGTGTAGCTACTAAGAGTTTAACTAAAATATAAATGAAAGTGATTTCAGAAATATATATACTGTTTTTAAGTACTGTCTTAATTTTCACTGGGGAAAACTGGTATATTTCTTTTTGAAACTTCTTTGTAACTTAAATTTTATAGCTAACTGTTGTTACAAGGTATCTAAAAAAATTAAAAATGCTTGATATATATGTGCAGTATCTTTCATACGTTTTTATCAGTTAGTTTAACTGAAAAAGGTTGCTTTGCTATAGAATTATCAATATATGTATATATATTGTGCAGGTTGAAGAATTATTTCTAAGTTCTACATTAGAATAATTTGATATATATTATAATTTACTATTTCAAAATTTTAGATTTATAAAAAAACAAATCAATGTTAATTACGAGAAATTATCTTTGAAAGAAGTAAAAAATTTGTGCAAACTAATATAAATTTTCAACTAAATTGACTGATAAAAACTTGTTTATGAAATGTATGTTTGGATACATCTTGAACTATTTCAAAGTAAAAAAAAACTTTAGTATTTTTAAAAATTTAATGCGTCTTAATTATATAAATGAACTCGTATTAACTTCAATATTGCTTTCAGTAGTCTTCCTTAAATTATTTCCTTTTTTTTTTATAGTTCTTCACCTTTGTATTAGTAATAAATTTTACAAAATATTTATAAACAGAATTAAACCATTTTAAATGATTATTATTTCATTTATTTCTGGATTTTAATTACTTATAAATTTAAAAAATCTTTAATATGCCCTTATGTAGGTAAATTATTTTGAAATTAATGCATATATACTATCTGGAAGCAATGATTGAAGTTAATATTAATTTGATACAATAGATAAGGTGATTTTTTTAAAAATACTGTTATACAGTAACTTACATAAAATAGTGCTTTTTATGCATGCTGTTTGTTTAATGTTAATTTTTCATACGTGAATTGTAGCTTATAGCTGGATAAATGAAAAATATGACCAGAAAAAATGTCCAAGTGATATAACTCATGGTCCAAAATATGAATACCAATATTGCCAAAACATAGCTTAGCTTTTAACTGTGCACTTTTCATAGCCATGCATGATGCAGTATATTTCTAAAGAATATTTTTATAATAGATTATTAACACTTTAACTTTTTAGGTTGTTTGCATTATATACATTAAAAGCTAGCAGAACTTAAATGAAAAACAAAAACATGGAATTTTAGTCTGAAAAAGTTACTAGTTGCAAATACATGCAACTACTGGTGGAAATTATTTCATAACTCCTAGTGCTAAAAGTGAGGTATGACTAATAGAATTTAGCTGGAAAGGATCATATATTTATACTTTAGAGAATACATATAGTGTTAGAGGTAAATGAAAAAGAAAAATTGGTTGTGAAATAGCAAGGTGCCTTGTTAAAAGAAAAGAAACCCCCATTAGAAACCTGCCTTGAAAGTTTCATTATTATTTAGAGCAAAATAAATTTAAATTGGTTTCATGTGTAATAATTTAATGAAGATATAGGAACAAAAGTCTATAAATATCATTTTTTTTGTAATGTGTGTGTATAAATTCATTGTTCATCTTAGTGTTATGAAATTTAAAGAAATACATTAAACATCAGAAATATCGAGCTGCAAAAAGCAAATACAAAGTTTTTCTCTGAAAAACAAATTAATTTAATGTGACAGAATAGTTTATTTTTCTTAGTTACCCTTAGTTTTCCTCATTCCTAACCATGCCATGATAAAAAAAGAAAGATTAACTTGTAAAAAAAGTAATATTTTTGTAAATTATTTTATTGCGAAGGCACTAGTAGGTGGATATGAAGTGATTATTTTTGAAAAACTATAAACATTTTTTTTGTCATTCGTTTTTTCACTTTCAATGTTGTAAAGTGTCATCTTTGTGTAGTATCTTTAGTACAGAATAACAAATGATAAGCACCAAGTTAGAATTAGCACCCCCAAAATTATATTGTTATTGAACATGTGTGTTATTGCTTATCTGCGCACGTTGCAGTTATATTGATTGTAGATCTGGTCTTGTTGAATTTTTCATTGTGAAGAAAGAAGCGAAAAAAAATCAGCCACTAAATTATTTGTCATGAGTCGTGAAAAAATTGCAGTGTTTGTGTTTTCATGAAATATTTTCTTGGGAATGTGAGACAGTTGCTTAGTTGCAAAGGGAAAAAAAAATTTTGAACATACACAAATTTTTTCATTGAAATGCTTTTTGTATAGTTTGACTTCATCATTCATTTAATCTTTTTCTCAGATTAACTGTGAATTAATAAAATGGGTTTATATACTGTTTATTGTGTGTGATTTACTTTGCTGTCATTTTTCTATCACATGTGATTATTATAAAAAAACCATTTCATTCCAAGAAATTTGTTATCTATTCTAAATGCATATATCCTGTAATATACTGTTAAACATCAGAATTTTTTATTTCTAGTTATTGAATGGCAACACACAGGGATATTAAACAACTAACACAATTAATACATGCCTCTTTGAATTACAGAAACATTAACCAAAATTGTTCTACTGTGGGCTTTATTATGTTATTGAAATTATAACCTGAAATCTTATTTTATTTGCTTAAATACTATAAAGGGGGTTCCGAAAAAGTAATGGAATTATGATAGTTTATTTTTTTTAAAAAATAAGGCTTCGATACGAGTAATTGCAATACATATATAAACGATAGGAAAAAGTAAAACTTTGGCTTTATATTCTTTAGAAAGAAAAATTCTATTTCAATCAACTATTATATACGCTAAATAGTACATTCAAGAATACAGAAAATGGAAGCCTTCATACATATCCAATTGACGAATACTAATGATAATTTGAATTAATTTAAAATCTCTATGTACTTGGTGTTAAAAAAACTTGCAAGGTCTTGGGACAAAAATTGTTCACTGCATTTAAGATCCAATAGGTATCATTTTATATTATATGTATTTTCCCGTTATCTGGGAACCAGAATATTTGACTGTAGTGGGCTTTAATACAAAAATAAAATTATATTAGTAATTGAGCGATATATCAACAAATTCAGAAGAAAATGGAACAGTTTGGAGGCTAGCCTTTAGTATCGCCACCCTGAATTTTTGCCAAACCTGGCGATAAATGATAAGATCTGTTAACTCACTCCGCATAATGTTCGACCTATCACCGAAAGCCGATTTCAGCAGCAGCTTCTGTCAAAATAGGGAACTATTCAGAAAAAATGACGCCTAACTGGACGAGTGGGAGGTACAAAATGTGTTCCAAATCAGAAATCCAGTAGTGAAAAAGTAAATCCATCTATCATTATTTCTACTCTAATTTCAAACAATTAATTTTGAGTAATAGGTTCATCCAATGGCGCCCAGGGACCCGGATAAGCTGGATTTAACCAGATTTTCTTATTGTAAGTTTCGATCCTCCTGTGCCAAGGGGGCCTGTAGATCTGCGCCCAGGGCCCGAAATGATCTTATATCGAAACTGAATGGGTTCCAATAAGCTATTACTTTAGGAGTCCCACTATCCTATTTGGATTATATTTCTAATCCTTTTTATTTTAAATTATAGGCTATGACTATTGTTTTGGAATCATATTCGAAAAACTATTATTTTTGTAACGATTTCCTCTAGTATTTACTACATATACGGAATTTGGAAAGAGTTAACGGTGTAATATTTAGTACACTGTAGACACAGGGTCCGAAAGTCTCGTGGGCTGAATCACGAGTGCAGGGGACTGGAGAATATTTCCCTCCCCTTCAGTTCCGTGCCAAAATTGTGGAGGTACAGATAGGTGGTGTCGCCATCTATCGTCCCTTCGGAAATTTTTCCGAGCTAAATCGTACTGTCACCTGTATGGTGCTCAAGGCCAACGACAGGCGTACTTCTAACCCCTTGGCACGATGAATTTCGTGGGCCTCGATCTGACTGCGTCAGATAGGTGGCATTAGAAACAACAACACTGTAGACACGTTCCTCAAAAAGCCTTGCAAAAAAGTTACGATTTTAAAATAAAGGAGTAAGTGTTCCGCATTATCCAAAAGTCATGCATAAAGAAATATTGGAAAAACCATGTGAAAATCCCACTGTATAAATTTTTAGATAACCGTATTAGGATTTTTTTTTTTTTTTTGCATTAAAATTTAACATGATGCAATTTACATATTGACTTCTGTTAAACTTTCGAACAGTTGCTTAGATCAATTTTTTTACGAATAGATTTAAAGCCGTCACCTTTCCCTAGACCAGGGGTCGGCAACCTGCGGCTCTTTGGATGTGAAGCTGCAGCTCTTTAGTTTCACACAAACACAAATATTATTTATTTTTTCAAAGACCGTAGGTCTTCACATCACACAACACGTCACGATTAGCTGCTATCCCATTGGACAGGCAGTCAACCAGCCCGAGGGTCTCATTGGCCGAAGGATTCTCAAGCTAATTCTTAAATTTCATGAAGCAGATAAATTGCTAGCTTTGAAAAAAGCTGTTCTTTTTCTTTAAATTAATGCATTTAAATTCACTCTTTCATGTAAATTTATTTTTTTCGTAAACTCTTTTTAAAAGTGGGCAAATTATTAAGTTATCTCAAGTTATCTATGGCAAGAGATAGGAGATTAAAGCCCTGAGAGACGGGCTATGTGCTCCGCTAACCAATCCCAGCTACATTTTATAAAAAAAAAACATTTAAAAATCGTTCTGAATCGATTAACGAGGATTAAGCACCATTTCTATCTCTCAGCCACTTGTATTCGCTTTTCCAAAAGAAGAACTTCTAGGATCGCTACCGCTCTCGGGACAAACTAGAGGGGAAGATATAGAGAATGCCGTGCAAAAATGCCTTGAAGACAATAAGATAGATTTAAATAAAATCGTTTCAATAGCAACGGATGGAGCCAGACGTATGACAGGAAAAAATAAAGGGGCAACAACGATTCTTCGGAACAAAATAAACCACGAAATTTTTACATTTCACTGCAAAATAAGCCAAGAAGCGCTTTGAGCCCAAACATTTCCGGCCGAAATAGTTAAGATCATGAATTTGGTAATCACACACACACACAAGATTGTTAACAGTATCTTGTCAAAAGCACTCTACCATCGTCAGTTTAAAGAATTCTTAAACGAAATGGAGACTCAGTATTCCAACCTCCTTTATCACAATAAAGTACCATGGCTTTCCAAAGGTAAGGTGTTGAAACGTTTTGCTTTGTACTTGAATGAAATAATTACATTTCTCAATGAAAAAGGCATTAATCACCCTGAATTAGAGAACGACAAATGGTTGCAAAAATTTTACTTTATGGTGGATATCACAGCGAAATTAAATGAGCTGTGTCTGTGTGTGAATCTAAAACTGCAAGGGAAGTTAAACCCAGCCTATGTTTTGGTAGAAGAATTTGTTTCGACGAAAAATTAATTCTTTTTGCAGAAGATATTCAGAGCGGTTAATTACTTCATTTTCAATTTCTAAAGCAATATCGCGATAAAACCAGTGCAAGTGTTGACGCGAATTACTTCAGCATAGTTATAAAAAAAATTGAAGATGGATTTGCTGACAGATTTGAGCAATTCAAAACAAACAAAACCACTCTAGTATTCATAGTAAATCCTCTCAACACAAATAGTAACGAAATCCACATTGAGCCATTTGGATCTCTAGAAATGCAATTGATCGATTTAAAAAGTAATGCTTTGTGGAGTGGAAAATTTACAGAGTTGAAAAGCAAGTTAGAAGAGTTGGAGGTCCAGAAATATATGCACGTAACGCAACAAAGGTTGACAGCTTTAACAGAAATGCCGCGAGTTGAGGCACTTATATTCGACACATGGAATAGTCTTCCAGATTGCTACAGTGGGATGAAAAAGTTGGCATTTGGAGTGCTGACTATCTTCGGATCGACATATTCGGGCGAGTAAGTGTTCTCTTGCATGAATATAATTAAAAGTAAAGTAAGAAGCCAACTAACAAATGAAAATTTAGAGTCGTGTTTGAAACTTAAAACAACAAGTTATGAGCCAGATTTATCCAAACTTTCTAAAACCATGCAAAGCCATTGCTCCCATTGAATTTGTTTGCTCAATTGTTTGTTATTGAAGTACAAGTTAGTGTTGTAAAAGTAAATGTTTAATTGTTTTTATATATTTTTTACTTAAATAACAAGTAATTATCTAATATTGCCATGTATATATTATCTAATTTGTTGTGAAAAACACTACTTATATATGAATAAATAGATATTTTTTCTTACAAATAAACAGATCAGTTGTTTTTTTTTTTTTTTATTAAAAAAAAAAATAAATTTATCCAAGTACTATTTATTGTCGGCAAGAAAAAATTTTGTGGCTCTTTAAAAATCTTGAAATTTTATAAATTGTAATTTTTGGCTCTTCAGACTCAAAAGGTTGCCGACCCCTGACCCAGACTGTGATCGAAATTTTTATTTCCAAGTAAGGGAGTGAATATTAAACATCACACTGTTCAGCTACACAATGGCTTTTGGCGACGGACCTCGTAATTTTGAGTCATGGTCAAGTGACGAGGACGACACCTGAGCTCTGGCACCCCCTCTCCTAACTACCACACTAACGGGAGGACGTTTGAGCTCTCGACAAATATACGTACATCGCGCCCCTACACGGCGGGTTTTTAGTGGTACTGGGCTCGAGCTCATAACATGCCTGCCATGATCCGATACCTTGACCACCGGGCTACCGCAGCCACATTTTTATTTTCCAAGAAATGGCTTTTATTGTAATCTTACGACATTTTTATGCATATCCCGAGCCAACTTTTTAATAAATAGGGGAAAAAAACGTTTGAAGTAACTGAGGCAGTTGTAGCTGGTGTTCTTTTATGAATTTATGACCCAATTTCTTAAGTTTGGACGAAATACTGTACAATTTATAGAATTATTTTCCAAAGTATCGTTCCTTTCACGTGTAGAGAAAGAGAGCAGCTTTTTTTCTGAGCGGAGAAAGCTGATGAGAGATGCTGTTTCGTTGCGTGCGTCATCTGGTGAGAGGATCAAAAACTATGCACGGAGTTCACTGCAGATCTTACTTTAGCCCACACGTTTATCGCTATCTTGGCCAATCATCCTCATATTAGATACTCCAATACAGAGAAAGGAGCTGATGTCGCAATTTAGCACAATTTGTTTTTCTTCTTTGCCAAATGTGGGGGAGGGTGCTAAAACTAGGATTTTACCACATTAATCTCATTCGTATTCTCACGACAAATGAAGCCTTTATAAAAATAAGAGGATATCCGTTTTATGTGTGTACTTTCTTGTAGGCTTAACTAAAATAATTTGATTAAAATAAGTAGGAATAAGGGAAACCTATGAGTAATTAATTGAAATAGCACAGGGTGGAAGTCTTTTCAGCACGGGTGTAGCTATCACCGTATCAATGATACGAGGCCCCCAGGCTACAAGAGCCCCGACATGTGTAACTAGTCTCACTAACAGGGTCTGATATCCAAAAAAGAGCCCTGAAGGAATTTTGATAAGGCAGTGTCGGTTTAAGCTCATTTCGGTCTCTACGCGCAGAAGATCTACTGGCCCCCTTCACACTGGCGGATCGAAATTTATTACCAGAAAACCTAGTTAATTCCAACTTATCCGGGCCCTTTCGTGCCCTTGTGCACCCAATGGATAAACCGGCACTGGATACAAGGCCTATTCAGAACTAGCTACTCTAGTGCTTTTCAGTCTCATTTTATTTTTAGGGTAAGTTTCTTGCCAAGTAAGGGAGTGCTTATGAACGTCACACTAAAAAGAATCACGAGAACTATTGGCAACGGACCTCGCAATTTTGAACCATGGTCAACTGACGAGGAAGATAACTGAACCCCTGTTTCCGAATTTCCACGTTGCTAACATGGAAGGACTTAGAGCCACAATAGACTTAACTTACATCATTCTCTACACTACGAGTCTTCAATGGCGCCAGGGCTCGAATTCATGACACGCCATCCATGACTATGACTGTCGTGGGCACAAGTTCCTTGCCAAAGCACTATTGTTGAGGAAAATAAATTCACAATAACCGCAAAAGAGAGAATGAGTGCAAAAAAAAAATTTTTTTTTTTCATCGAGTGGTAATACTTTTGGTATTGTTTTCTTGTTGAAATAAAGAAGTCTGATTCTTGAACAGCGATGCAGTGTGGTGGATATTTTCTAAGAATATATAATCGGAACAGCTGCCAATTCAAATTTTATCACGAAAACGATCCTTGTTACACATATATTATACCGTCGACTGATTTTGTCAAAATAAAAGACATCGCAAAATTCTGAAATAAACAACCAATTTCTGAAAACATTTCCCGAACTTTTTCGAACACAGTGATAATAATGACAGAATTTGGCGACGTTTTTAAAGTAGGAAAATTAGCTTTATTATAATAAATATTTTTATAAAAATAAATGCATTATTAAGAAACTACTTAAACAAAACCAAATAAAAAAATGATACGAGATCTCACACACGTGAACACTCATAAGCACGACCGTAACAACCTGAGAATACACACACACATAGCCGTGAAAAATATGTTACATTTTTTTCCAATTCCTACTATAAGCTCACACACTCTCTCTCTCTCTCTCTCTATATATATATATATATTTATTTATTTATTTATCTTGGAATTTTCTATCGTTAATAAAATACATTTTAAAGCGCTCAATTGAGCTGAAATTTTATATACAGGATTATTTTGGATTGCAACACAATAATTTAATTATAATTTATAAAAATTAATTGATTAAAACTAATTATTTAAAGAATTGCAAATACTACAGCCACGTTGGCATCATTTTTGGTGACTTAGCGACCCTTTTGGCGATTTGTGTCAAAACTTGAAAAAGTTTTCTTCTCACGTTTTAAAGCATTCACTTGAACTGAAATTTTATATACACGATTGTTTTAGATGACAATACGATACTTTAATGATAATTAATAAAAATTAATTACCACTCAATGTTGTGATTCTGTCCTATGTATATACAAATTTATATTAATTGTAACTATTTAATTAAAAGAAGCTAAAATAAAATTTTCTTTGTTGATCTAAGTAGGAATTGACTTAAAATTTTTTTTATATTACTTGTTAAATATACACTGCACTGCATGGGGCTACCATCTAGTGACAGATAATACAAATAGCACTACAGTGGAAATAAAAGTATGAATTAGTAGAATAAAAATAACTCCAAACAATCATTCTACAATAAGCATAAAAATGGAAGAAACTTTTAGACTGCAACCAAGCATCTGATTTTCATCATAATACAGATAATAGATGAATTAACTATGCTCCAAAAATACACTTTCACTCAATTATTTAAGTATCAAAAAGGAATTCAGAGAATTGGAAATAAATTCTTTAGATACAATTTATACAGAAATTAAATGAAACTATCCTTCTGGATTGATTAAGAACTGGAATTTCCATTCGTGAAGATGCTTATAGGAAAATACAGAGATGTGAGAGAAAAAAAATACATATACACCCTTTGATGAAGAAAACGTACATATTATCATAAGTATTATAGTGAATAAAAATGACAAAGTTACAAAAAGTATCACGGAACTAATTTGATAACGGGGGTAATTGCGCCAAGTTCTGCTTGGTGTGATAAAGATCACGCCAAGCAGCGCTTCTTGTTGTTGGATTGAAATCCAATATGGCGTCCTAGTGGTAATTTAATGGTACACAATTTAAAAGAATTGTTTTGAAATACATTGAAATGTATTTAAAATAAAGGATATAGGAAGAGATTGATAGTAAACTAGATCAATCAATAAATAATGAATAATAATATTATCTAATAAAAAGTAATATGTAGTAATAATAGTATTATAATCAGCATATAATAATCTGCAAATATTATTTTATCGTAATTATATATAATATTCATATAGTACGATTTTATAACGGTTATTAGAAATAATAATCATATAATATAATTAAATAGTAATTATTAATAAGAATAATCGTCGAATTGTAAAAAAAATAAAAATAATGCATAAGAGAA
>BMAV01010988.1:88711-111013 GCA_019973955.1 Trichonephila inaurata madagascariensis
GCGAGTTATCTTGAACGTTGGCATTGTTGCGATAATACGTAATTACCAATTGGAGTTTTTATTCGCATGCTGTTTGCTAATACATTTAATAATATTTGTCATTGAGAAGATCTTATTGTCTCTCAAAATATTATAACAAGCTTTCTAGTTTCGGTAATCAGCATAGAACCTCTGCGTATCTTCGCGACTGGATAGACAACCCACGTCTGAAGAAACATAGCCCATTTTCTCTTGAAAAGACGTTGGGTTTATCTTCTGCTAATATGGATCTTCATTCTTTATGTCCAGTGGGTTTTAATCTGAAATGTGAAGAAATTAATTTCGATGAAGAATTTCTGCCTAGAGTTGTTAAGCACTCAGAGATTCCGGAACTCAACAATAAACTGTATCCCACAGACATCTTTACAGGTCTATACTGATAGCAGCAGAGGTGATGGGGTAATTTCTGGTAGTGGAGTACACATCCTTACCCCTACCGGAGTCACGGATATTAAGATCAAAAATCCAAATTTTTGTTCAGTTTTTAGATCGGAGCTTATTGCTATTACAGCTTACGGTACGCAAGTGAAACCGAGGTTCAGTTTCAAGAAGTTTGAATTTTGACTGACAGCCGTGCTTCCGTACAACATCTATCCAATTGGACATCTAAAAGGACCAAACTAGCCTTGATATTCTTAATCTTCCTAATCGGATTTCTTCTAATCATCGTATTCGTTTTCAGTGGGTCCCATCCACGTGGGGATTGATGGTAATGAGAAAGCCGATTTCTTAGCCAGGATTGCGGCTGAAGAGGAAGACGATACCTACTGGGTCTCTTACATTCAGTGAATTATATCCTCCCTTAAGAAGATTGAACTCCATCATCTTGGAAGAACTCCTCCTAGTCATCCTTGGTACTTCGGAAGAAATCCAGAAGGTTCATTCAAGCTTATGCCAAGGAAATACCAGACTGTCTTCTCGCACATTGTGAGCGGTCATATAAAAGTTCTCACTTTTTGCCAGGGCCAGAAGATATTTTCAGAGTGCCACTTCTATTATTCTTCTATTATCCTGCCCACATCTTGACTTGCTTGGATTTTGAAAAAGACGAGGTCCTTCGGATCCCACTTATGTATTAGAATTTCTTGATCTTTTTGGATTCATGGGGATTGTCTAGCATTGCTAGACAATCTGGGATTAGAAACAACATAATATTTGTGTTCGTGCTAGTAATAAACTCATGTCTAAATTTCGATGGTGAAGCATTCATTTCACTAGAAACAAGTTTTTTCTCGTACACATTTAACGTGCAATCATCATTCATATGATTTCGAGAACAGAAAAAGTATTTTTGATCCATCGTATATCTGTTAAATAAAGAATTCAAACTTCTCTCTCAATCGTAATTTTGAACCACGGTGAAATGACGAGGATAACACCTCAACCGGCACTTTACGTCAACAAGACATTGAGCCTCGACTGATTCAAAGTGCATTAGCCTTTATACACGGCGTATCTTCAGTGGTATCAGGACTCAAACCCGACTAGCCAATCACGACTTTGTGACCACTAGGCTAGAGTGGGTCAAATCAGAGAAAAACAGAATTTTGTAAAACTTTATATTTAGCCCAACTTTGACTCGGGTAGGCCGTCATGCGAAAAATAAAGTTAAAAAAAAAGAAGAAAAAAAGAAGAACGCAAGTTATTGCTTTTACAGTTTGTCAGTACGGGCAGGGGTGGCTTTAGGGCCGGACAAACCGGACCCCTGCCCGGGGAGGCAAATTTTAAGGGCGGCATTTGGATCAAATTTGAAAAATATATTTTTTGGTTGCAAAAAATTTGATAAATTTTCTGAAATATTATTGGGTGTGAATTTGGTATTTCATTTAATGTATCTTATTTCTTTATTTTGTACTCTGTATATTTAATGACAGTTTTCTTTTATGTAGAAATTTGAAGGGTTCGAGGTGGGAGTATATGCAAAAGCATGAAATTTAATATATGTTTATACATCTATCACACTAGTAATTTTCTCCCCATCCTGGAGTGAGGTCACGACGGACATTCCTTTCACCCTTACGATGTCCAGTTTCAGTTATCCAAAAGGAGACAAGGGTAATAAGAAATTTTGGTAGATAGAGAGATGTTTTATTTTAGTCTTGAGTGTAGTTACTATAAATTAAAACAAGTGCTTGTGATCCCCAACATTAATAAACTATTTTTCGAAGAAATTGGCCTACTTATATAGACGATTCCTTCTTTTTTATTTCACTCGTATGAAATAATTACTAGTAATATTATGCATTTAAATTTAAATTCGAATTATTTTGAATTTTTTAAGACTTAAAATAATATATGTATAGTGAGAGGGGCGACATTTTTCTTTTTCGTCCGGGGCGGCAAAATTGCTAGAGCCGGCCCTGGTACGGGTTGTGCTCCCCTAGGAGGATGTGATAATCTACGTAGGGGGTGCGAGCATATTGAAACTAAAAGATTTAAAATTGTTAATTTACTGAAAAGAAACAAAACAAAATACTTTCTGACACATTTACACCGACATAATATACTTATAAAATGTATCAGTACTGCACACAAGGTATTTTATAATTTATCGATACTAAGATAAGAACATGTTTTAACAATTACTAGCGACTTTCATGGGCTTGTAATATACAAAGTTCAATACTTATCTTGATAATATGTACGGTTTATAATTAAAGCCGTATAATTAGCGCCATAGTACATCACCATTAACTTTAATACATTGTTATTGTACGGAGGAGGTGCGATGAAAATTATGATTGAAAATTGGGTCGCAAACATTGAAAGTTAGAGAATCACTGGTTTAGGTATTGAGGTCTATTTGTGTAATCTTGAGAGAAATTCTAAGTACCTTTATTTTGGTCGGAGCGAAAACTGTAACTGAACCGGAATATATATATATATATATATATATATATATATATATATATATGGGTTTATTTTGATTCGATATATTTTCAGTCATTTCGTTGCCGTAATCAACTTATCAATATTTTGCAATTTTACGTCAATCACATCATTATCATCATTACATGAATAATTCTTCTCCATTTCCTGTTTTGATGTTCACCTGTTTTGTTGTTTCCTGTTCTTCTGTTTCAATTTCGCATGAAACTACTTGTAGAAGACAGGTTTAATTCAGTTGAATGAACTAGAAGTATAGATGATTTTTTAAGAAAAATACTAGTCCAAATTATATTTTTCGCATCTCAGCATGCGACCATCCCCGGATATTTATAAAGACTGTTTAGATCAGGGCTACTCAAACTTTTTTTTTCTGCCGGGCCGCATACATATGTCAGCTACTTCACACAGGCCGCATACATATGTTAGTTACTTCACGTGGGCCACATACATATATGTTAGTTATACTTCACGCGGGCCACATACATATGTTAGTTACTTCACGCGGGCCGCAACATGAGGTTAAATGGAGGAGGGGAGGGGAGAGAAATGCTTCCAGACCAAGATAACATTGGAAATTTAAAATGTGGAAAATTGATCAAAATATTATAACTCCTGTGTGTTTTGCTTTCTTTTTTAGTTATTTTTTATTTGTGTCAAACATTAAATTAGAAGCATTTAAGAAACACTCCTTCACAATTTCTGCATCAGTAAACGGTTTCATATGATTATGAATAATATAACAAACTTCATAGGATGTCTTTGTTAAAGCTGTGATATTACCACTGACAAAATACTGTGCTGCTGTTGCAAAGATTATTCAAGAAAGCCTATTGAGCCCTTGAAAGAGATCTTCGAGGAAAAGTATCATTGAATGATTCTTGTTTATTGCTATTTTTTTAAAATACAGCACTTTCGTGACAAATCAAACATTTACTGATCCATGTTTGTTTTTCACTACAAAATAGTCAACCTCCCAATTTGACCCTCTTGAAACGATTTATTTTCTTCGAATATTTTTCGCTTGCAAGATATGAAAGAGTTAAAAATTAGTTCCACCCATAAAATTGTCGCTACTCCACTATTGTCTGTTATCACTAACCTTAACCGTTCCAAATAGAAAATAATATCAGTTCGTACCCGTACGACACTGACAGCAAAAAACAAAGTTGATATATCTGATTTCTTGACAAAGAATTTCCCACCAAATTTTTAGTACAATGTTCTTAAATAAGTAAATTTCTCAGAAGAGCGGGCAATGACCGGGCCACTGAAAAGGACTCGGTGGGCAGGTTGAGTATTGCTGGTTCAGATAGACAAACCAGAATCATAAACGTAGTTGTCAAATGCGATTTTTAGAATGAATAACAATGCCAATGCTCGTCTAACCGTTCGTATCGTACATTCTGGTTAATTGTATCAGTTCCCATAGTGTCCAAATTAAAAAAGAATAAAATCTTCTGAATTTTGATAGAATTACATTTTTTGTTTATGGTAGAATATTTTTAGTACAAATAATAATTTACATAAAATAAAATTATTCATTCGGAACTGAACCAAAAACCGGAATTGAACCGATATATATTTTTTTCAATTGAGCCGGAACGAAAAAAATTACGGTTCGAAGCCGTGATATAAAGGAGCAAAGTAAAAATGTGCCTACCTCGAATCTCAGCCCTTTTTTTCCAATCAATCTCATCCAAATTGTCTAATCGCAATTCCAATAAGCATTTCATCTGTAAATCCACCCAGAATTTTCCCTAAACCCTTTCATTACGACCAAGTTCACCATTTTTTTTGTCATAAATTTCATTAGTCCCAAGATATTTGTTCGAAGTTTTAATTTTCATAAATAATATAAATGTAACGCGCATATAGGGTAATTACAATATCAAAACATACAGCGCACAATATCGATTCAGTAGAAGTAATCGGATCAAGAAATATCGTTGCCACTGTCTCAAACGAAATAATTTATTTTGTGCTTTACTGTTTCAATTCCTCATCTGGTAGGGAAGATTCACTTAAAATTCCCTTTCGTAAGGATTATCAAGTATTTGAGGCATGAGTCGCGAGAGTGAGTATTTAATTAACGTTGAACTATGAAGCAAAACGAAGGCGATAGGCGACGGACCCCGTAATTTTGAACCTTGGTCTGGTGACGATGACGGCACTTGAGCTGGTACCCTCTCTCTTAACCTCTACGCCAACGGGAGGACTTTCAGCTTCGACAGATTCAACGTGCATCAACCTGTCAGCATCTAAAGGCTCACCGTGTAGTGGGGCTGATGCACGTTAAATTTGTCGAGGCTCAAAGCCCTCCCGTTGGCATACTATGGAAGTTCGGAGAGGGGTGTCAACTCAGGTGTCGTCCTCGTCATTAGACCAAGGCACTAAACTACGAGGTCCTTTGCCGATAGCCTTCGGGTTGCTTTATAGTCACAAACGTTCATAAAAAACACTTCCTCAGTACACCTGGTGTTAGTGTCAAGGTCGCACTCCTAACAACCAGTGACCTTAAGGCTGTTTTCAGCTAATGTTAAAGAATAGGACCCAAATTCGGAATATTTGTCCATATATAAAA
This sequence comes from Trichonephila inaurata madagascariensis, assembly GCA_019973955.1. NCBI lineage: Eukaryota > Metazoa > Arthropoda > Arachnida > Araneae > Nephilidae > Trichonephila > Trichonephila inaurata. The sequence continues at coordinate 94,221 of BMAV01010988.1, forward strand.
GTACTCTCACAAACATTATTATTATATTCTGGCTACATTATCCTGTAGAAAATCATTTTATTTTAGCATACTACTCATTTCTATACGAGTTGACACATTTTTTTTTTTTATAAAATGTGTTTCGCACTTTTTCTCCTATACCGTAATGCTAAATGAGCTATCCCTTAACATGTTAAAAGGAAAAACTAATTATTTATGAAATATTTTGAAATTTTAAAAACACTATCTTATAAAAAAATGTATGAGTTACAATGTTCCAAATTTTTATAAACATTGAGACATTTTTTCTGTCCGAAAATGTGCTCCGCGTTAAGCTCACGCTCTTGGTAATATGGCGAAAACAGCCTTAATACTTGGATGTCCTGGACTCCTATACAAAAATAGGCTCCACCTCCGACCCTTTTATGTTGACAGTTTATCGCATATGTTGGATTACATTCGTACAAACGGTAACCCGTAACAAATAAATGTGCGTGACTCACAAAACCGGCTGCCGCCATTTGACTAATTGAGTAATGGTGGTGTATGGTAGGAAGCCTAAGCCTAGATACGGACGTGACATGATGCCGTCTGTCTAGTTGACATATAGTTCGAAATTCCCAGTTTTTCGGAGAATATGTCTGGGAATACTATTTCCCGATTAAAACTGTTAAGATCATGTAGTGCCGATTTAAGCGCTCATTTCGGGCCCTGGGCGCAGAAAATTTACAGGCCCGCTTGGCACTGGCGGATCAAAATTTATAACCAGAAAATTTGGCTAAGTCCAGCTTATCTGGGCCCCCAATGGATAAACCGGCACTGGGATCATGATCTTTTTGAGGGCGTGTTAGTTTTTTTGAGGCCGAGCTCCCCCCTCCCCACACTTAGCTCATGCCTTAGAGCAGCCTACTGGACTGTGTTCTAATCGTTCCGCGAGTACCATACAAAACAGTATGCAAGATCTCAACGGCAACTAGCTCGCAAGTGATCAGACATACATTCTGGAATCAATGGTGCATTGAAGTGGCATTATGTCAACGTTTCATACAAATGACGCATACATTACGATAGTCGTTTGTGCAAGTAGAGGCACCGAGAATTAACGTTTTCACCTTGCATTTTTCTTTGTCATACGGGCCCAACACTTCTAATGAGGGCATGGAGTGCCATTATACTCATTCGAATCACTTCTTATTTGTATAGGCAGTACATTTCCAACACGATGTGGCTCTGTCCAATGACGTCTTAAGGCCCTGGGCCCCTATGCAAAAATATGCCCCCACCTGCTACCCTTTTAAGTAGACAGTGTTGTGTGCATATGTTCTCAAACATTTGCACAAACGGTAATGTGTAACAAATAAATGTGCGCGATTCACAAACATACCGCCGCCTTTTGACTAAGAGTTCTTAGGGGTGTTTCTTTCTCTAGATGGCTGAAAATATAAACAATATTCAAATACATATAACTCTTTGAAATTAAAATTAAATAATTCGAATCTTTTACACATTATTTATAAGTGAATGGGGCTTCAGAAAAGTATAAAATGTTTAAAATATAATCTCAATTTGAAAAATTGTAAACATATGAAAATATAAGAAACATTTCTAAAAGAAATATTAAGTTTTACGTTGTGCATGGTATTTTCTAAAATAGTAGCTTTAATTATATACTAGCTATAAGTTTATTTATAAAGTTAAATGTATCCTTACTACACTGTTGTATTTTTATGTTAGTAGAATAATAAATTATATATATATAATTTTTTAAAAAAATAAAAAATTTTCATTTTCAAAATTTTTTTTAAAATTTCATTATTTTTCAAATATTTTGAAATACAAAAGACATATTATTCTTAAATGAAGAATGGTTTAAAGAGTAGGATACATTTAAAAATTCTATAAAGTTTTATACATCAGAGGCTACTATTTTAGAAAATAGAGCGCGTAAAGTTATTTTTGTTACAAAATTATTTCTTATTTTCATATGCTTATAAATTTTAAAATTATGATTACATTTCAGACATTTTGTACTTTTTTGAAGCCATAATCCTTTGTAAATAATGAGTAAAAGATTCGAATTATTTAATTTAAATTTAAAAGAATTATACCTATTTGAAAATTGTTTATATTTTCACCCCTCGAGAAAAAGTTAACACCCCTGAGACTCCTAAAGGAATAATGATGGTGTATGGTAGTAGGCCAACGCCTAGACACATACATGCAGATTTGATACACGCAGTCTTGCGTGGAGGCATATAATTCAGAATTCCCAGTTTTTGGAGAATATGTCCGGAAATAACTTTGAAGATAAAAACTATTCGGATCATTATCTTATTGAGACTTACACCAAGATCCATGCCTTAAAACGCCCCATCTTCGAGCGCTTATGACGCTACGCGCGATTCTATAAGCTGCTCTTACGTTCTCAATACAGAGGGTGTTCGACTGTTGCCAGTATGTTACCCACATGTATTTATCATGTGCTGCCAAGAAACTGGCACTTCAACAAGACTGAACTCTAGCACATACGATGTTATAACTATTAGTCATTCACAGTTAGTAGACCAACAAAGTACAGTCGAATTTCTATATTGCGAACTTTTTAATGGAACCAAGAGAACACATTTCACGATTTTCTTCGTAAAATAACCTCCCAATAGTGAAGTGCATTTGCTATATAAGGAACTTTTTTTCTTGTGATACAATTTTTTTTTTCCCGTCCCATTTTTAACGTATTTCTGGACATTTCAAGTTGTTCTCTCTTTCGACACATTTTATGGTGGTCATAAATCTTGAACTGGTTTTATTAGCTGCCTAATTCGCCGAAAGCTGGGCGCTTCATTAAAGTGCTACCTTTAATCCGTTCAGGACCAGTTGAATTTCCCTGTTAAGCCTATAACTCCATTTCAAAATTCATATAAAATCCTTGCTGTAATAGAATACGCCAAAATTTATGGTTTATAATCGTTCCAAATCCAGATCACACTGGTAGGATCTTGGGACTCGGAAAAGGGAAAATGCAATCTCACATATGATACCGTGTTCCCTGAAATGATCTCATATATGTAATCATGGTCCTGAATGGGTTACCCCCCCCCCCCATTGTCTAGTTCAGGGGTTCTCAACCTTTTTTTCTGCGGGCCGCATACACATGTCAGCCATTTCACGTGGGCCGCAACATGAGGGGAAGGAGAAATGCTTTTTAAGAGCAAGATAACATTGAAAAATTTAAAATGGGGAAAATTGATCATATTATAACTCCCGTTTTGATCTTTTTAATTATTATTTTTCATATTTTTTTACTAACACTAAATTAGAAGCATTTAAGAAACACCCCTTCACAATTTATGCATCAGTATAAACTGTCTCATATGATTACCAATAACATAACAAACTTCATAGGATATGTCTTTGTTACCACTAACAAAGTTGCACTTGTTACTTAACCACTTGTTGCAAGGATTATTCAAGAAAAAGCCTATTTATCACCTCTTAAAAGATATCTTCGAGGGAAAGAGTCATTGAATGATTTCTGTTTATTGGTATTTTTTCAATACAGCACTTTCGTGACAAATCAAACAATTACTGATCCATGTTCGTTTTTCACTACAAAATAGTCACCTTCCCAATCACCTTGAAACGATACGTTTCCTTCAAATATTTTTCGCTTGTAAGATATGAAAAATAGTTAAAAATTAATTTCACCCACTGTTGTCTGCTATCACTAACCGTAATTGTTCCAAATAGAAAAAGAATATCAATTAGTACTCGTGTGACACCAACAAAAAGTAAAATTGATATATTTGTTTTCTTGACAAAGAATTTCCCACCAAATTTTTTATACAATGTTCTTAAATAAGTGAATTTTTCAGAGCAATGGGCCATGACCGGGCCACATGCGACCCGCAGGTTGAGTATCGCTGGTCTAGTTCATTCGAAACATCTTCGATATCAACTTTCACCCTCAGTGAGTTGTCTCGTGTCCGGTAGCAATGGATGGCTAGAAAAATTTAAAAGACACGGAAAAATACGCACGAAGGGATTTTTGGAGCATTGAAAAGATGTGAGGCGTATTATTGAAACAAAGCATTTTTTTCATAGAAAAAAACTCAACAAAATTAACAGATTTTATGAGTAATTACATTTAAGGACGTATGTGGTAATGTATACTTAGAACATCTAGTTATAAAATAATGTGTATTTAAAAATATTTGTATGCTTTACATTATATAGAGAAAATGTTCTTAAAATTCATTAATTTTAATATAAATTATTTTCTTAAGGTTGAAAATACAGTATTTTCCTCGACATTTTTTTCCTTTTGATGGGTGAGATATATAAAGTAGATATTAATTTACAAAAAGGTGTGAGAGTAATTACTTTTTTCAATATATAGTGTCTATGAATTCCAAATTTGTTTAATGTGGTTTATAAAGTATATTGAAAAATAAAACCTCTATATAACGAACTTTTTTTCGGAATTTAGCGACTTAGTTAAATAGAGGTTCGACACTGTATTAGAATTATTATTGCTATTGGAGGTGGCATCTCTGGGTACTTAATTTTACGTGCTGAATTTTTTTACAACCAGCAAGCAGAATTTTAGCAAATATTTCCCTTTTATATATCTCTCTACTGATTTCATGCATATTGAAACATTCTTCTTGAATTTAAAAAATTAAATTTGTGAAAACCTCTCGTTTATATTTTTTTTCTTTAAATACGTAATTAAATTTTAAAACTATCAGTTATTTGAATCATTTTCATTAAAAAAAAATTTAGTTACTGATACAGTTAGAATTAAATCTTAATCAGAAAAGTAAAAATATTTAAATTGCGATTAGTATTAACTCGGCATCACTCGCGCGAAAAAAACGACCGAAAGTTCTCGAGCAAGGTATCTCATACCCAAGGGTGTTTACATTCTGTTCTTATATTAAAATTTGTATACAAAAATTACAAAGGAAGAAAAGCAGGAAGTACGATATGTTTATTACATTTTTCACACGTAAATTTAGTTTTTCTGTTCTTTTTATAAGGGCATTCAGTACATTGTTTATGCACTCCTTTAATCTCATTGTGAATGAGTGCGATGTGTTTTTACTGGATCTTATAATTTTTTTTAATCTGTATCTTTTTAATACTAAACATATAGGAATTAACTTCTGTATTCTTTAAATTAAAACATTTTGGAATTTCTTTAATTTTATCTTATTGCTCTAGCAATAGTTTTTTTTTCAAAAGTTCATCTGAAAGTAGATGAGATGTATACCAGTTGTCTATTTTAAAATTACGTTCTTCCCAAATGTTATGTTCTCCCTCTTCTAAATCGGAATCATACTTGCTGTTATGCTCTTCATCATTTCATTCTTCCTCATCTTAACTGCGTAGAGAATTTCTTCATCCGAAAATAACTGTTGTACTATACCTATTAAATTATTTAAATATCACACTTCTTAATTATAAATACAATAATACACCATAACATGAGGAAGATTTAAAACATGCTCATGCATTCAGAACTGTAACGGGAATTCATGCGCAGGGTATGATGTACCCAAAAAGGCGGTATCCAAAAATATATATTTAGAATTCCCCTCAAAGGATATGACCTAAAAATCAACTACATGAGAAACTATCCGTTTTCCAAAAAAAGATTTAGAAGAAGCGTTGAAATAAGTTAGACGGTGGGTATGACATACTCTGTGCGAGAAGTTACGGGTTAAGTTCCTTTTAGACATTTTGTTGCTGATAAATATGAATTTTTAATGACAAAACCTACAGAAATTGAATAGTTTCATTTAGAAAAAATTGGGCCTTTCACAATTTAAAGAGAGTAAGGAAAGTTTAACTCTTTATCTACCGACGGTACTTATAAGTACCACTCACTTTAAAATTACATAGAATAATCATTTTTATGAATACTCTGATGATACTTAGCAGGAATATTCTTTTAAATCCACTCTTACAAGAAATATGGTAGCACGGATTTTATGATGAGTATTTTAGCGGGGAAGGCGAACAGTTTTAGAGCAGAAATTGCGTTCTCAGCTGATTGCGAAGATTGTCATTTATGTTCCGAAAAAATAGTTAATGTCAAAAGATAATTGTCATATTTTTTTGTATGTTAATGAAGACTTTAGAAAACGATTTGACTCTTTATTTTAAATGAACAGTCAGTATAATTAATTTTACAGTTGAATATCTTTAAATTAATTGGTTAGCTGTAACGGATTAAATTTCCCAAAAATGAGTATTTTGTTTATGTATATCACTTAATTTTCAATGTAGTGATTAAAAAAAAAGTACTGCATGAAAAAAAACTGCAGTAAATCATAATGCGGTAGATAAAGGGTTAAGCAAACATTTAAAAAGAGTCAATTTCTCAAAAGGTTATCAATCATTTTGAAGGAACCTTCCACAGGTTATTCAAAATTTTATTAACTTCAGTTAACTTTGGCTTTATAAACAGTATTTCTGGATGTAAGTGAATTCTATTATTCTTATCAATGTGTTTTGTGTATTGTACAATGAATCGTACTTGTGTGTTAAGGGAAAGTAATTTAAATTTGGTTATTCAAATTGTCCTAATTTTTAAAAGCTGTTTCTGTTACAATTATTCTAAAATGTTTTTTTCTGCCCTGACTAAAGTAGTGAAACCAAAGAAATTTTTAATAACTAGCATGTCTGAAGCACAAATACACTCTTTTTCAAAAAAAAATCAAAGCACCAAGAAGTTGCCAATTGTAATGAAATTTCGCAAGCAAAGACATCCTGGTTGAACATGCAAATGATGAAATTTTCAAGGCCAATGAACAGGAATTGCGGTCGTAGCGAGCATTTCTGCTGAGGCAAATAGCAAAGTATGAAACTGGTAATAGAGGGGGAAAATTTATCTTTTTTCGTTTTTGCAGTTCTGATTCTCTAGAGAAAAAATCAATGATGCCATTACGATGTTTTTGAAGACCTTATAGACAATCGAATGACTTTAAACATGGTCAGATTGTCAGAATGTGAGAAGCTGGGTGGTCTTACCAATCAATAGGTTGTCCCCTTCAATGTACATACACAGATGTGCAAAAGTGCTGCAAGGAATTTATCGACAAAATGACGGTTCTGGAAGGCCAAAATGCACAAATGCCAAGCAATATCAGGTGATTGTTCGACAGGCACGAATTGCTCTAACAGTATCAATCACATTGTATACTATTCAATGAAATAAAGCCTCTTCACTACCCTCCCCTGTACCTTCCACCATTCACGGTGCTTGGCTGAGGCGGTATTATGCTCAGTGGCCTTTTAGATGTCTGCCTTTGACCACAAAACATCAGCGGAATCGTCTGCAGTGGTGTCACAGTTTATCATCAGACTAGCATCACATAGTTTTCAGCGATGAATCTCGCTTTACCTTTGAAGCAGATGACTATCGTCTTTGGTCTGGATTGCCAGTGCTAGCAGTCTCAATCAGCCTTTGTTTTACAAAGGCATGCAGCCATAACACCTGGTGTGGGGTGCTATCTCATGCAAAAGCGGGTCATCTCTAGTCATCCTTCATGCATCTCTAATAGCTTAATGACATGCTGATACCATCCTGCAACCAGTTGTATTACCCTCAATGGCACGTCATTCGGGGGCCAGTTATCAACAAGATAATGCCGGACCCCATACCACTTGCATATCTCTGGACTGCCTTTGTGCCATTAATTCCCTTCCTTGGCCATCAAGGTCACCAGACCTTTCCCCAACTGAACATTTCTGGGAGATGGTTAGGTGTCAGATTCGGGCACCCCAAAATGTCGCAGATCTGGAGCAATAATTAGTGGATGCCTGGCAGAATGCATTGCAGGATAACATTAGGAACTTCTTTCACCATTTACCGAGGCATATGCAAGAATGTACCCCACTGCAAGGGTCGGTTCCACCAACCACTGATTTCAACATCCAAGCTGCAATTGTGAGCTGTCAATGGGCTCTACAGCTTTGATTTTTTTTAAAAAAAATCATTTTATTATCTGTGTATGAGCTATACATACATTTAATTTCATTAAAAACAACTACTTCCTTCATGGAGCTTCGATTTTTTAGTAAAATAATGTATGTAAAAAAATAAATGAAATACTAATAAAAGATATCGAAACTTACATTTTAAGAGTAAAAGTTTTGTTTTCTGTAAATGCATGCTTTAAAAGAGATTAGAGTATTAGTTTTTAAAATTGTTGTGTGATGAAATGATTTTCTTGCGTAGAATATAAATTTTAATAAACTCAATTAAAAATAAAACATTTATTACAATGATGAGAATAATACCTTTTCTAATGAAGAGAATATATATTTCTTATTGTAACTGGAATAACAAAAAAATATAACAAAAGTTCCAATCAATATTTCATGTTTAATTAATAGAACACATTAAAAATTTTTATTTATTTTTCGGCCATCTTGGGCTACGTTTGTTTCCAGATCCTTTACCAAAAGTAGCTTCTTTCTTATTATTCATTTTTTTGCCAAAATATCCTTTTGATTTCTGAAATAATTAATATATATATTTTAGATTCATAATAAAATTTATTAAACTAAGCATTTAAAAATCACAAAATCAAAAATAAAAAACAATTTATCTCTGCTTCAATTAATGAGATTAAAAATTCAGGGTATTTAAATCTGAATCAAGATGAATTAATATAGTTGATTAATTTATTATTTATTAATATCACACTTTAAAGCAGCCTATAGGCTGTTGATGATAAACATAGCATCCCACTATTCTAACTTCCACACCACAACAAAGTGACAACTTTGAGCATTCACAGATTTCATGTATATCAATCCCTCTACATGGCAGGTCTTTGTTGGCTCCAGGACTTGAAACCATGACTCAACAGATATATGGTAATGTGTTCGGAATCAAGAGTACTGAGCTACCATGTCTGTTGTTGTACTTGTTGAAGCAGAATTAATAATTGAAAAAAAATTTACAACTTTACCTACATGAAATGACTGTGTGAAGTTCTTATTGTCAAACTAGATCTTCACAATAAAAATTAGCAACATTTCCCAATAATAAATACACCCAATTAACACCAACTGCATTTGCCACATATTAACCCATTCTGAAACTTTTGACACTTTTTAGATTCAATTATATTAAATGTTTAGAGCTCTTCTGCTTGAAATGTTTTCAGAGGAATTAACTTTAAGGCTTTTTAATAATTGGCGGAGCAAAATATCAAATTATCATGTTCATGATTTTATTGGATGAACCTTACACCAAATGAAATGAAAAAATGAATAAAACTATGTGAATGCAACAAAACATTTATTGTATATCAGAGGTCCCCAAACCCCTCGACTGGTACAGGTCCATGGATCAAATGGTACTGGGCCACACAAACATTGAATTATTTCCATTTTATTTACTGAGTTGTATTTCTCTTGGTTTTGTGTGACTGATCACTTTATATTCCTTTCATGGGGTAAATTTATTTTATTCTGTGAAAGCATGCTTAAATACAATTAAATTAAAATTATTAAATCAAATCAATCTAAAATACATGCAATCAACGTCCGCTTTAGCAAGCAGTGGTAAAATGATCAAACTTTGACAGGTCTGCAGTGATAAAAAGGTACAGGAATACTGCTGTAGACCATTTCTGAAACTTATGTATATATTATGAAGAAAGAATTCATGGGGTTCAACTTTTCCAAATAATTATAACACACTCAATTCTTTTTAATCTACAATCCAACAAATAAAAAGGCAGTCTATTTCAGTTACAAAAAGTTTCAATAAATGTACATATATTCATTTAAAACATATATGGCTTTTTTTAAAAAAACCAGTTAATGTATACTTAATGACTAAGCAAATGAATTAAAACTAAGATGATTTATATTAGTGTTTAAGTGAGATGGGATAGCGTACTTGTGACTACTGATAAAATTCACTTACAAGAAATGCTACAGAAGCATGCAGACATTTAGTGAAAGTGTTTGGTGAAGGTACAGTTTCTAATAGAATGTGCAGAAGAAAAATAAAATTTCAAGTAGTGGATTTCAAACTTTCTGATAAGCCATGCACTGGGTGATCACCTTTGATCAACGACAATATAGTAAAGATCATGTTAGAATAAAATCCTTTTTTGATAACATTAATGATTATGGAAATGCTTGATTCGGCACAATAAACCATTTCAGACAATATTAAAAAATTAGGATAGGTAAGGAATTATTCCAGGTGGGTGCCATATAAGTTAAGTGAGAATTTGAATGATTATGCAATCATATATGCACATTTCTGCTTGCACAGAATAAAATCAAACCCTTCTTCGACAAACTATAACTGGGGATGAAAAATTAATTACTCATGAAAACATCATAAGGAAATGGGCCATTCCAGGACTAATACATTGAACTGTTGAAATCGAACAAAAAGGATAATTGAATCGCTTCCCTATTTCACCCATACACCATATGGGCATTCTTGTTTCTCTATCATTTGTACCGTTTTGCCCACATTTTTTCAATTCTTAATATCAAATTAACTGGCAATTACTGTCCAGTAAAAGAGGTTAAGTAAATGTAATAAAAAATTGTAATGTAATTGTACTTTTTTTACATTTACAGCTTCGAGTGTATCTTCCCTGTTAAGTATTCATGTAGGAAGAAAAGACAACTTACAGGGAAAATAAGTCAAAAGTTATTAAAAGTTACAAAGTAATCTCCTAAATGTGCTGAAAAATATTAATTTCAAGAACATTTCCCTTCTTAATATTGTGAAATCAATAACAAAAATGTGACATTTCTAGGACTGTACTCTAAAAAAAAAAAAAATTATTAAACTATTAAGGGGTTAAAAAAACAGAACTCCAAGAGGATAGCGATGTTCAACAAGAAGGACATCATACTGCTTCACAAAAGTAACAGGTTACATTCTGCTTTGGAGACTTGCAGAAGTAAGCTGAGCAATTTTGTTGTGTTTCCACCACACTACTAAAACTTAACACTATCCTAATATCACTTGATTCTGTCTTCACTAAATCCTTTGAAGGGCAAGAAATTCAAAAAATGAAGATAATATCAGACAAGTACTGGCTCAATTTTTTGCCTCTAGGGTTAAGGCATTTTTTAAAAATAGGATATAAAAATTTCCATCAAGATGGCAAGAAATCATAGAATGATGGTAATTATATTATTCTGTTTTATTCTAAAAATGGACAGGACTTTTCAGTAGACCTAACATGATTCTATTTCACAACTGAACTATTATAAAATTTAAATAACTTTAAAGGATTTAAATTGTTTAAAAATCCAAAGAGAATAAGTTTTCAACTTCAGTTACATTAAAGAAACTTTGAAGTAGTCCATTGGCAATTCATCCACCAAAACATCAATAATATGAACTGTTTTAAATTTTCCTACCTTACTAATAAAATTATAATAGAAATAAATTTATACATGAAGTAAATTATTCTTACCTTATTATCCTGTTTTCCCTTATTTTTGTTTGCTTCGTTTTTTCCTAATAAAAAAAAACCTTGATAAGTTTTATTTTATATTTAAAAATAAGTAAGAATGATATTTTATGTACACTAGAATATAACACACTATCTTCACATAAATTTCAGTCCACACATAAAATACTCACATTATAAACAAAATGCATTAAATAATATTTTAAAGGATGTTCTTCTTGCATACAATTTAGCAAAAACAACCACTTTACTGATAATATAAACAGACTTAAGTTGATCATATTTATTTTATTACCTTTGAAAACAATAGAAAAAAAAAGTGTTTAAAAAATGAAAACCAGACTTACTGGTAAAACCACTATAATCCGATTGACTATAATCATAAGGTTTAAAATCATCATCATCAACTATGGTCACTACTTCTGGAGTCCATGATTTTTTACTCGGAGGTTGTTGCAAATTAAAATCAGGTGTGAGAGAGATATCAGGAATTGCTTTTCTCTTCTTATTCTTTTTCTAAAAACAACAAAACAATAGTAAATAAAATGCCAACAAAAAATATGTTGTACAACAATAGTATAAAAAAACACACTAAAGAGAAAGGAATCTATTATACCTACATTGATACAATGCATTTTATTTCTATTTGTTAGTTAAAATAAGTTCTTATTAAAGAAAATAGTATATTAAGCTTTATGAAAATCTTAAATGTAACTATCTCAATAAAATTTGAAAAACTAAATAATGTAGGAAAAAGTAAGAATTCCTTTAATGGAAAATAAATATTTTAAAGGGTTAGAGGAATGCAATTCTTAAAATTACGAGAAGTGAGAGAGCAACCATATTTTTTAGCATTTATACACATGTCCATGTTAAAAGAAATATAATGCATTGTGAAGAAGTCCTTGGTCTTCAATATAGAAGTGTTCCAGTTAGTTTAAAACTCCATCATGTCAGAAGGATCAGCATCCATATTATCAATAGTTTTATTTGCAATTATATCTTTTTCAATAAATTTAAATTAAAAGTATATCAGCAGAAGACTTGAGAGTTGATTTGTGCAGAGGTTGCAATCCAATAGCTGTTATTTACAAGTTCATTGTGGTTGAGAGTGAAAGTTAAAGTTCTGTCACAATACACCAAACTTAACATTTTCATAAATTCCTTATCTGAAAAATTATTTATCCCTTGAGTATAGCAGGAATATAATCCTTGTTTTGGTTACAAATTGAAATAGTGGAGATTTTTCGAAATAATATCATACTAAAATAACACAATGGATAGCAGGTTGATGATGGAATTCATTATTTTATTACTGTGGTACAGTAATACGAAAATTCTTGAATTGGCATTTCACTTCTCTAAGGTTCTAATACCATGTGAAAACTTAAAAGAATAATTCAATTAAACATACTGAGGCACTCTTATTTCGTATAGTGGATTTTGATAGATGACCAATTGCCGATTAACATTGCACTCTGAATCAATGACAGCTACTAATGTGATGAATTTCAAAATTTTGAGAATCCCAGCCAAACAATGAGGGTGAATCCCAAGCAGCCACCCACTCTCCAAACACGCACACCAAAGTGAGGACTTTGAGTTTACAGATTAGACAAGCATTAATTTCTATGCATGGCAGGTTTTTAGTGGTAATATGATTCAAATCTACAATTTGACAGAACACGGGCCATGAGTTTGAGACTTTTGATAATTAAATTGTTATTGTTAGCAAATACTTATAAAGTCTATTTCAAAATTGCATATACCGTAAGATCGGGCGTATAACGTGCACTTTTAACACAAAAAATGAGATCGAAATTTAGGGGTGCGCGTTATACGCCGGGTATAAAAAAATGAGTTTCGAAAGTAAACAAAGAGATAAGCATAAGAAAAATCAGACTTCTACATAGATCGGACTATTGTTTATTTGAAAGAAACGACATTCCTAATGAAATTAAAGAGTTCTGATTCTAAAAATAAATTATTTTTCGAAATTCTGGGATAATACCTCGAATTAATGGCTTAAAAACATGCCATCATTGTACACGCACATTTCTTATTTTTTCGTAAAAACGGGAGAGCGCGTTTTACGGCGAATATACCTAAAATTTAAAAAATGCAACTTGAAAGTATGGGTGAGCGCTATACGCCGGATTTTACGGTAAATATTAAAAAAAAAAAAATAATAAAATAAATAAATAAAATAAGACCCATATTTATTCATTTCTAATTTTGTTATCTATTACCTTAAAAAATTAATTAACTATCATGAAATAATTTTTCAGAGTTGCATGAAGCACAAAATAAACAATAAATTTTTTAAGCAATTATTGAAAGAAAATCTCATAAAAATACTTGATACAACTCTTGAAGCACACATTAAAACAAATCAACCTTGCAGCTCTTATAAAAATGAACTTTTTTAACTCTCAATAATTGATAAGGTGCATATGAAAAGGGTAAAGGGAATTTTACAGGAGTGATAAAGCTTTAAAAGTTGTGCTACTTACATAGGAATTCAAGTTGGAGCACAAATTACATACTTGAAATATTCTCCAATGAATGCTTTTGACAGTGTAATGAGCTTTTTATTTCGTTTCTAAGAAACAATGCAGCTATTCTTACATGAAATAAAGTGATGAAATAGGATAATTCTTTTCTTGTACATTTATGAAAACATTAAGTGAAATTTTAGCATTTACATTTCTAATTAATTTTCTTGATTTGAAATTTTATTTTGAGGTTTCCATACCTATCATTATAGTTTTAGCACCTTTCCCTCCACAAAATTATGCTCTTTTCCAAGTCACCATGTACTAAGCAAATACTTTTTAAATGTTTAATTATCTTAATTAAAAAATAAGGCTTGAGATCTTTAAGAGGGAAATGGGAATAAAAATAATTAATTTTTAAAAATTGCAGATAATTTTAAAAAGCTATAAAATATCTAAAAAAATTTACCCCCTTTCTGAAAGGTGTAGATTCCTTTTGAGGTATATCAGGACCTAAAGTTTCATCGAGAACTTCAATATCATCTTCTTCATTAATGGTACTATTGCCTGTTGGTACAGTTGAAGCGACAAACTGTTTCTATTTTTAAAAGAAAAATATACTTTAATATTACAGAAATCATCTTAGTTTTCATACTTTAAAACAAAGGAATACTTTGATAATAAAATGATATAGATAACAAATTACTTACACTTGGTTCATTATTTTCTTCTGTAGACACTTTTTTTGCTCCAGAATCCTTGGGTTGGATTTGCTCTGTCACTTTATACTGAATAGTTTTAAAAAATGCTAATTATTAAAACAATAACAACAAAATGTTTCTGTCATACTTTATGAAAATATTCCATCTTTTCAAACATAAATCTAATTATTTACAAAATTGAGACTAATAAAAATATTTATAGATAATGAAATGAGCTGAATTTTATGAGATTAATCTTTATCAAATAAAAGAAATTGATAGCAAATTAAAAGAAATTTATTAAAAAGTTTAAAACACTTTTAGGTTAGTAATAAATCTGGAAGGCTCTAAATTGAAAAACAACAAACTTGAAATGTAACATAAAAAGCATTGCATAAAAGTAATAATTAAATTAAGCAATAAAGCATCTTACAAGAGTACACAAAAGTTAAGAAATAAACGCAATTTCCTAGATTTTTTTAAAACTACTAAGCTAATTCAAGTGAAATTTAGTATTTGATTTAAAATTATTACTAAAATTATAATAAAAAAATTCATAGTACTTGCTTGTGCTCATGATTTGTTGTCATGAAAGTATGACAGTCTAAAAATGACGTAGTAAAATGGCACTTCTAGAGAATTTAACAGGGTATATGATTTTCTCAACAGCAATGCAACCCTTACAATGAGCTCATATGCTGATAACGAGGTTTTGGTACGATAAATCCCATCCTACTAACAAGATACTTCATAGCTGCATGAGTGTTCTGGAAGGGGGCTGGCAAGCTGCAATTGTTATGCCATAAGAATCACAAACATGCTCAATGAGATTCAAGTCTGGAAATCTGGCTGGCCATTCTGTCCTCCGAATATCTTTGGGGTTGAGGTATTTATAGACCAGTCAAGCTTAGACAAGCAATAAACATTCATCATCCATAAAAACAAATTGGGTGCCTAGTGCCTCCCAGAAGGCTCCAAGATTTCCCTATATGTCAGAGCAGTCAAGATGCTTCCTGAAAAATGTGAAGCTATGTGCACTTATTCAACATCATGCTGACACAGGTCAAACACCACAATCACAGTAGTCCTACACAATCACACGCACACAGTGGTCCATTTCCATAATGTTGAACAGATAGTACTGAGTCCCTGGGTATCTTCCCACATGAACATGCCCAGAATCAATGTTCAGACTCAAATCTTGAGTGAAAAGAATACAGGCATACTGTCTCTGTGTTTATTGTTGATGTCTGTACCACATCAGCCGAGCTCTCTTAGAATGAGTCGGAAGACAATTGGTCTCCTAGCAATGCCTTGGATAAACAGTATACCAACTCTCATACCAGAAACAGCAGAAGGTTAAACCATTTGCAATTTGAGCAGCTGTTGTTCTCCTATTGCCCTTTGTATTTAAAAGTTAAGTAACAGTCACCCTAGCTGTAGGGGCTCTTAGGTGAATTATAACTAGTCTTCCGGATATTGTTCCAGTAACCTTAGAACTGGTTCTATAAAGTGGAAAACATTTCAGGACACATTGAGTCATCTTACTATCTCTGCTTGGGATTGGCTTGCTTTCAACATCATCCAGATATTGTCTTAGTGCTATTGTTTGTAAAAGTTTCAAAAATAATCCTCTGCCTTCAAAATGCAAGCAAAACCACAAGAGTAAAAAGCTTGAAGATCTTGTCTTATAAATTATCTTAGTTTGCATAAAATTAAAAGAATTTGATTGCACAATTAAGAAAATCATCTTTGCTATGTTTAACAATTTTCATTAAAAGCAGTTCAGTAATTTCTGAAAAATCTATGAAAATGTGTTTGTTTCTGAACTTTTGCAAACCATTGTGTCTGGACTAGACATTTAAAAAATATTTTTCTTCTAAATAATCAGAATAAAATTTCTAAAAAACTGCAACATTAGAGCTTAGTTAATAATATCTAGAGATGTGCAAAATGAATAATTAGTAATTCTAAATATAAAATAACTTTTTTTCTGTCACAACTCAATCTGACATTGTAGTCTTGTTTCTTTATGAATGATCTTTTTCAAATCAACTTTATCTGGCTTGATCATAAAAGAAATGCTTTAACAATGAAATCATTACAAATGAACCTCAAAAGATAAATGGAAGGGGGGGGGGGGGGGA
>BMAV01010988.1:111413-134545 GCA_019973955.1 Trichonephila inaurata madagascariensis
ACAGCCAAGAAGTATCTCAATGGATTATAATACGCTACGCTTGGAAGTGAAAGAGTTAATGTACATCTAATAAAATAGAAATAAATAAAACAGAATAATGGATATTTAAATGGATGCTGTATGGACAACATTCTCAAGACAGGAAATAAATAACCATTTAAATCAAGTTTTATAGAGCTGTATCACTTTAACAAGAAAAACAGGAGAATGAATATGTATACAACCATTAAAAACCAGTATATTGTGTTGAGACATGTTTTAAGCAATTGCGATTTGTTATTCTAAACTGAGTAGATGTGCAGAATCAAGGCTGATTAAAAAATACAGAGAGCAATAAATTATATATAAGTTATGTCTGCAATGTAATTAATCAGTATAAGAGACAAATTCATCAAAAACGATCTTTTTATGATACTTATATTTATAAACACAAGGTTTTATCATAATAAACTGATACCTACTCTCTCAAAAGGACTAATTAGACTTTTGACCAAGCCTACCACTTTTTCAGGAATTTTTTCAGTGCAATTGTTAGATTTTACCTAAAAATAAAACACATAATTATTTAATATATAAAAATGAAAAATGGGCAAAAAAGCATTATTTAATATTTGCTTCACTTACTTCTTCAGGAACTTTATCAAATAGAGCTGAAAGTATGGGCTTTTTCTTTAATAATGATGGTGATGAGGATGACGAATGTCTTTCTGTGATAATAGGAAGTAAATTTTCAGCATTACCTGCAAAATGAAATATTTTAATACAGTAATTTTCAACAAAACTACCATCATCATCATTATTGTTGGCTCAACAACCCTAGGTGGGCCTTGGCCTTCTCCAGAATATTTTACCAAGTAGTTCTTATAGCCAGTTCTATACTCTTTTGGTCTTGAAATCAGTTTTAATGGAGTTCAGCCATCAAAGTCTTGGCCATAACCTAATTCTACTATCCATAGGTTTATATTTGCAGATCTTATATGTTGGACTAAGAGTATACAAGTGTCAAACAGGCATTGTAAATATAATTCTACTTAATGGGTGAATTCTATTACATCAATGTCCTTATAATTTTTGTAAATTTCAGCATTTGTTCAATAAAAATAACCCTCCTTAATGCCCCCCCCCCTCTAAAAGGGTTCTCAAGATTTTTCTCTACACAAAACTATAGAGATAAATATTAATGCATATAAATCAAAAAATCTTTTTTTGGAGGAAAAAATATTTCAATAATTTAAACATTAAGCAAACACACAGAAATTTAGATTTCAAGACTGTTGCTAGAAAAATTGCACTTTATTGTTGACTGACTGATTATTAATGTTTTTTAATTCTTTCTAATAGCGCTGCAGACTTAGTATATTTCCCAGGAGCTAGTATTACTTTTTAGTCTGGCACCATATTGGTGGAAATCAATTGCCACAATGTAAGTTTGACATGCAGTTTCTTTTCCCGAGGGAGGCACCTGAGCTCTGACAATGTGAAAGCATTCTTGGAATTTAATTTTGCCAAGAGCACCCAAGCAAAACAGGCACTCTATAGATCTTTAACATGCCACATAATCCTATGGCATGGGCAATGTCGATTTTTTTGCACCACAAAAATCCACCAACTTGGGCTGGGGTTGAACACGCAAATTTGGGCATACAAGGCCAGTGCCAAACCCACTGTACTATGAAGTTAAACAATAGTTACCGGCAACAGCACCTGCAATTTTGAACTATGGCCAAACACTGAGAACAACATCTGAACAGGCACCTCACTCACCAAACTTCCACTTTAAACTAAAATGAAAATTTTGCAACTCCACATATTTAATGTTTATTAGTTTCTCTGCATGGCACAAGGACTCAACAGGTAAATTTCCAGTTAAAAGTCTGTGACCTAAATCATTAGGTTAACATTTCATATTTGAAGTAAAAGTACAAAATACACAGTACAGGACACTTTACTACTGACATAAAGGAAAAACAGCATCATAAGGAATATTACAAATCAGAACTTAACTGGTACATCGATTCAATATAAAACAATTCAAACCTGTTGTAAAACTACAGGACATGTTTTATTTAATAAAGAAGATACTGATTGTCAATTGTTGGTGATTACAAATATATACAAGAAGCAAATACTTAACTTACTTGAAAAGAGCTTCAATTAACATGATTAACAAATTTTTAATGTGTAAAAAAACTGAGTCTAGATTAACTAATCAGGATTTAGGTTTGAATATTCAGGACATTGTTTCATTAAGCCTTGATAAATATAATCAGTTCTCATAAATTAATTATTGAAATTTATTCCAATCACTTAACCTTTTACAGATTATAGTAATCTGTTTAATACAATAATTATCCTAATGCTAAGGTTACACTGTTTTTATAGAAATGACACTGATTCTATTTTCTGCAAAAGAATATAATGAAATGTATTAATATTTAGAATGTTTATATACAATTTGGCACTGATATAATTCTTAAAACACATCCGATTCAAAATGAACCATGCTTCATTACGGTAGTAACAAAATTAGAATCTGGAATGATTTTTGTTGTAGCAAGCTAAACAATAGATAAGTACATATAATGTTAGGTTACAGATGAAACCCCTTCAATTATCTACAAACTATGTAAAGTAGGAAGAAATTCTGGAATAAATGTAAAATTTCACTAAACATTAATAATTTCTTTTAAAGATTTGGGAGGAGCCAAATCATTGAATAGTTATTAACTTGATTTAATCACATTATTGAATGAAAGACAGAAATTTTATTAGACACAATAGCAGTGAGAGTGGGGGGGAAATAGTTTTATTTGTTAACAATAAAAGAAAAGTACTAAAAAACTTTTCTTTTACAATTCAAGTTTTTTTTAAAAAAATGTTCAAATAAAACCTACCTGATTGATTAGCTGATTGTACTTTTTTGTCTTCTAAATGATGTATATCATGGGGACAATGAATCAAACTGTTAAGGTCAATTTGATTATGTACTATTCTTTGAGCTTGAGCTTTTTGTTGAAGTTCCAATATTTCCAACTATTAATAATTACATAATATATTAAGTATAAACACAAAACAAAATTATTCATTAACCCCTTAACTGCAGTGGGTGTATAAGCGCTTTACTCATCTGGTGCATTAACTGCTCCTGGCATATATTTATGCCTTTTCACAAACCTTTGCATTGTGCTACTATGAGTAACACTATGCTGAAGGCTTTAAAACACAATACAATGACTTTGACAGTGTTTGTGAATGATTTACTTATTTATGCTATTTCTTTCCCCCTATACACTGCGCAACAAACAGGGACATCTTAAGAATTCTTGAGGCCCTAAATATGACCCTTAAAATAGACAGTGCATAACATACGTTGTCAAAAACTCGTATAAACAATAACAAGAAACAAATAAATGTGCATGACTCACAATCACACAAACCGGCTACCACCTTTTGACTGAATGAGTAACAATGGTGTATGGGGATAGACCTACACATGGACGACAGTCATCACATGTAGCCAGTTGACTCCAAAATTACCAGTTTTTCGAAGAATTCAACCGGAAATAACATTTGAACATAGAAATTATTCAAATTCATAATCTTACAAAGGTCGAGTTGAGAAAGTGACAAGGCCCCCATTGAGGCCGAGGCCCAAGCCTTAAGACGTCTCTGACAACAAAGTGTACCTATGTGTAATACGATGGCAATAAGGAGTGAATCATTTAACTTTTACTTGCCAGTTAAGGGATTAATTTGTTTTTGTTACATACAATTGTTTTTAGAACACAATAATAATAATAATAATAGAGGTCCAAAATGGAACCTTATAAAATGCAATGGAAATGTAGTTTAACATTTATTTTCAAATGCACAATTTTGAATTGTATTAAAAAATAGGAACAAATTTCCTTTTCGATGTGTAACATCTTTCCTCTCGGTTGCTGGTTTTTGTGGGAGTGATTTCGTGAAAAGGGACGGATGTGGGTAACAGGATGTGACATAAGCGTGCGCTAGTTGATTGACCAATGAGAGTGCATGGCTGTGTCTTTTTGCTACCCTGGCATGGGGGTCCAACTCTAGTAGCCATCAAGCACTCGACTCTAAATCTGTTAGTCACGATATTGGGGGACATAAGTGCGGCAGAATACTTATTTGAAAATGTACAAACAGTGATTTCAGTGGTCGTATACATTTCTTCGAATCAAACAATTAAAAAAAAAAATTAAAGATTTCCTGCATTTTGTATTTTTACCATATAACGAAGGTGGTTCTGCTCTTTTAAAAAAATTATCACTCGCTTCCCCTGATTTTGAGTGGTGATTTTAACTTTAACTTCAGTTTGCCAAAAGCTGAGTCGCTCATAGCTTCTATGAATGACAAACTCAAGCTCGAAATGAACACAAATCAAAATGTTTCGACTGCTAACAGTGGTACTGTTATTGACGCTGTTTTTCAATGGTTTTTAAATACTTTGAAATCACAAGTATATGTGTCATATTTTAGTTATCATAAGTCTATTGTCTCCGCTCTTCCCCAAATTGAACAAGAATAATTATTTTTGATAAAATATTGCATTACTCCTGTTGTTATTTAAATACAATTTTCATTAAAGATATAATTATTCAATAGAAAATTATTTCCAATCATACCCGATTCATATTTTTTTCAGGAAAAAAGTTAATATTGCGTATTTACCACGATAACATGTCAGATGTTACACATCATATGCGACTACTGTAAGACTCATTTATTGGTTTTTTTCACATTAACAATATAACAGGAAAATAAATTAATATAAAAAGTTAAACAATTAAGAATATCATAATGTAAAATAATTGATCTAAAAAGCATGGAAATTACATACAATGCAACCTTATAATTGATTTAACACAATATATAATAATTTACTTCCACTTTCAAATTAATGTGTGTGTATATATAAATAAATAATGGAAGACTTCTTTCATAACTTTTCTTCAATTTAAATTACAGGAACAATTTCAAAAATAAGCACAAGATTAAAAAATGTAAGGAAATTGGCAATTTAAGCAGTTTTTAAAAATAAATACCTCTTTCAATGAAGATTCAGTTGCTCTTAATATTATAGAATGAAGTTCATTTAATTGTTGCTTAATTAATGGTGGGATAGGATTGCAGCATGCCAGAATACCTTGTTGTTCCCTAAATATATTGATAAAAAAATTATAACTCAACAAAATAGTAACTAAATATATGTAACTGTTTCTACTGATTATAGATACATTAAAGCTTTTTAAAAAATTATATTGAAAAACTTTTTTTATTAAAATGTTATACTTTTGCCATAAATAATTTTTTTAAATATTAAAATTTAAAGACTGTAATATATTTAATGATATTACAAAATGCTCTTTAACAGATGTTTTACATATTACATTAAATTTGAAATCTCAAAAAAATGAACTCCTATTAATGTTATAAAAGGTATAAAAAAAATATTTAAGTATTAAAAATAAAGATTTTTGATTAAATATGTAACCACAAAAAGATTGCTCACCTAGGGAGGGCTTCAGCAATTTGCAACATCATATGATTGGGTAAAACATATCTGCAAAGGAAAAGAACAGTTTTTACCAATGCATTCTTATCATTGATAATATAAATTTTAGTTTACATTGCATTTTGATTAGAGTGTTACAAGTAAACTTCTATGAATGTAATTAATACATCCATCTTTTACTTAAAAAAAACTAAAAATCCAAAAGAGCCATATCAAGAAAAAAGGGAGCTCTAATGATGCACAAGTGTGTGCTCAGTGTGGCCAGGAAACTGAGAAGAATTGATAGGTCAAATATTTTGCATCAATTGCAATCCCCCCACCACAAAGTTGAAAACATAATAAATGAATTCAATGCTAATGCTTGCAGAGATTCAATGATCCTGCATCATTAGGGTCCTCATTTGGTCAATTAAATTCTTTTTCCCAGATGACTTCATTCTCCCCTGATGTGGTTTTTGTTGTATCCCTCCTTTAACTGAGTAGTTTCTATCGTTTTTCCCCCAATCATGCAGATTGTTTCAACTTGGGAAATGCAACGCTTTGCATAAAGTTAAATACTTCAAGCTTTCTTATCACTTATAGCACTTGTCAAAATCCTAATGACATTCATTCATTGGCAATCTGCTGGCAACTGACAATTTCTACAAGTAGAAAAATTCACCCGCGTACAATATAATTGTGAACATAAGTACATCCTAAACCACACACTTCCCTTAATGATTTGTTTACCCAGTCCTCCCAAAAATTAAGGTCTAATACGTTTTAATACGCCTAGCATATAAGCACGTTTTGCTTAAAACTTATAAAATGTCAAAACAATGTTTTATAGCTCAGAAGTAATTAAAAACATTGTGATTATTTATGGTTATCTAATCATGGTTGTATAAGGGATATTCAAATGAAACATAGACAAAGCCTATAACAGCAGGAAAATTTGACATTCAGACAAGAGATGATGATACAGTTAAATTGGAAATAAGACAAAACCACGGAGAATGCGTGAAACGTTGAATTTCTACATACAATAATCATACTTAAATACAATTTTGCCACATATAATATTCATATGTCACAGAAGAGATGTACAGTGGATACATACATACAGGAACAAAGTAGCATTACAATTTTTATATAAAAAAAGGTGTGACATCAAGTCCTAGAGGTGTGCTCAGATTTGGAATGATTTACATAGAATTACAGACTTCCTTCGCCACGTACAACAGCCTGTAATAGAAGATCAAACCATTTCTCATTTGAACATAATGGTGAAGGAAAGTCATTATATAATTGCATGTGTGCCATCAACTCCTGTGAATATTAGTTTGGGATCTTTATGTACAAACATATACATAATACTGAGAAATCAAACAGTTTATGCAACATGGGGTATCCTGTTACTTCACAATAAGCAAAAAGACTCATGGGGATGTGCCTAGAAACTTTGGATGGAGAAGAGAGGAATGGAAAGTCGTTCTTAAAGCACATTATGGCTATAGATGGAACATGGTGTAAACATTTTCAACTGAATCTAAAGGACAAGCTAAGAATGGAGATATCTGACACCACCAAAAGAAGACCTGTTATATGCTGAGATTGAAAAAGTTATGTTGAGCCTGTTATTTGATCGAATGATTACATCATCAGCCTTTGTCTTTCTTCACAGGTTTAAAAAAAATTTATACTATAATGGAACAGTAGTTTGAACAATATGGGTAGTTATCTATACTCTTGCAGTTTCTTAATGTTAAGATTGCTGTAGTGTTCAAATTTAAATTAAACATCTGCATTTTTAAAGGCACTAATCTATCTTTCAACTGAATCACCCTTAAAAGTAAATGGTTATTACAAAATAAGTTTTTTTTTTTTTTAAAAAAAAACATGATTGTTGTAATATAATTGAACTAAATTCATTTCAATTTGAGAATTAAGAATTTTTATATTTTACTTCTGATACATTGCTTATTCTGATGCAATGTGACATTTTAGATTTAGATACTGACCAATAAGTTTCTTTAAGTCTGAGTGATGAAAGATAAAAATCACATTGCCTTATTAAAAGACAAAAGGTACAATTTAACTTACACAGAGCATATTTTATCCTAAGTCTAGATTCAATACCTAAAATAAGTAAATCAAGTTAAGTATACAATCAGTAAAAATGATCAATTTTTGAAGTTAGTGATTTTATATTATGAAATTTTCACAGTATTTTAAAATTAATATTCAAATCATTCTAATGTGAAATTTCAATACTATGAATGATAGTATAAAATTTCAGAATATCCAAACAGATAAACGCAATTGTCAAAAAAATAATCATGGCAACTTTTCTATAAAATACTGATTAGAGTGAAAAGTGATTGATAACGACAGCAAAAATTGTATAACTTCTTTGTATTTTGTAAGAACATTTTTTTTTGTCACCATTGTTATTTTATTTAATTTTAACATTATTCACTGTTGCTATGCTTTGAGGAATTGAAATAAATTATATACACTAAAGAGTCAGTAATACAAGCATGTTATTTAACACAGTTGAAAATAATTTTTTTTTTAAAGTTTAAAATTGGAGGACCTTTATTTTTTAAGAATGGGAGAAAACTTTTCGTAATATGTATAATTTATAAAATATTGAAAGACATTTAGGTTCTTAATGATAACATATTTTTAGTTTAATCAGTATTAACTGCAAAACTTGGAGGATAAATTTAAAGAAAAAAAGATATCTTATAAGAGCTTCTTCAACTGAATTTGTTTAACAGTTCTATTCCAGAAGCCTATCAGTTTTGTATACAATAAGAGTCATGCAAAAAAAAAAATTTAGTTAAACTATTTTAAAAGTCACAATGATGTTATTTATCCAAAACTAAAATACCATCGATTCTAAGATGCACCCCAAATTCTCAACACGCTTTTGTGAAAAAATAAAAAAAGTGTAAAATGGTTTATTGATATCTGATATTCAGGAAATAAAGAAAATTTAAATGAGAATTAACAAGAAGTGAATAATTATTTTACCAGTATTAAAAACTTTTAAATACATTAATGAACCTGAAATTTCTCTAACCATCAGTATAATGTTCAAATTCTCCCTGGAACGAACTTTTCCACCTTCAATTCTGAACCCCAATCAACTTCAGTAGCATTAGAATGAAAATTAGAACAAAACTGACAGAGAATAGAACTACTTTGAAATGATGATTAAGTTACTTACGCAATACTTTCATCATCTTGTCTTGCAATATTATCACGCCACTCAAATAACTGCTTTAAACAATATAATTGCTTAGCATTGAACCTTTTTCTGGATTTCTTGTATAATTCTAAATACTTATCCTCAGTGAACAGTGGTTTCTGATATTTCTAAAATGGAGAAAATCAATTCACACTCAAATGAAGTTTATGAAACATATTTATAAATGTCACACTTGAAATGAATTAAATTAACAAGGAATGAGAAAACAAATGAAACATATATAAGAAAAATAACTTAAAAAAAAAAAAAAAAACCAAGAAAAGTTATATTGCACTTAGAAAAAAAATTTCCAGGTTGTTTTATTCAATTCATAAATAACTTAGAGCATTTGTTCATTAATTAATTTCTTCAGCAAATTTTTAAAAAGATTTATACAGATTACAACATAACCTTTATACATCCCATAATACATAGCAAAGTATAAGAGAGATTGAAAATTATACATAAAAATTACATCAATTAAGCCGATGAAGTATTAAAATGGAACATTTTGCGCAAAAAATTAAATAAAAAGAACCATCTTGCCAAGCAAGAATTTTTTAAAAAAACTAACTAAATTATTGCCATTAATTGTTTTTATTTCTTTGTACATTTCCAATAATTTCGAGAAAAGTTATTTAAAAAAACTTTTACTTCACTTTAATTATTTTTTTATCATGATTTTCAAATTTTAATTAAATAAACAACCATACCAATTTATATTTAAGAATAAAAATCAATACAAATTCATCTTTTTGAAAAATAAATTAAAAAAACCCAATAAAATCTTATATACAAACCTTAGCAGATATTACTTTACTTCTATCAAAAGTTGAATACAACAAATTCTTCATTTCATTGCCAGCTTGTACTAAATCATTTTTCATGCAATCATACACATATAATAAATAGTGCGTATCTTCCCTGGCATATTTAATCATTTCTTCAGGTAAAGGCCTACGAAAAAATTATGAATACAAAATCAATTCGTTATGAACTATTCAAATAAAGCTGTAACAAAAATAACACAATACCAAACTCACCTCATCCTCCAATCAGCTAACTGAAATCGCTTATCTATATCCAGTTTGCAGTAGTGCTTTAATAAATAAGCAAGAGATAAATGCGCAAAATGAAGTACTCTAGCACCTTGGCCAGTATCAAATAAATTCACAAGATATACACCAAAATCTCTTTGTAACCACAGCACATCCATATCAGCACCATGCAGTACCTTTTAAAATTAAAATACAGAATGATTAAATTCCTACACACAAATATTTAAATTATATATGTATCTGTTTATAGTGTTAAAAAAGTTTTGTAAACAAGCTAGACCATAAAAAATATTAATACGCCATACACAGAAAATCTACAGCATTGGTATGTACATAAATTATTTACATGAAAATAAGAAGTTTAACATAATCATGCAGAAAACTTTTAATGAATCATACTATTATTTTAAAATAATGTGTATGTGTGTTAGAATTGATGCATCATTGAAGCATGTTTTTATATTTTCCACCTTCTAAAAACAGTCCGATTATTTTCCAAGATATAAGGACTTAGAAGATAAGACTTCTTACATTAAATTCCTTTTCAAATAAATATATAATTGAATTCTAAATTCTTAAGACAGTTTACTTCTTTTTCATAGATATATTAATTATTTTAAAATGAAAAATCTTTACCTAATGAAGTAAAATAGTAACATATTAAATGGAATATCTGTAAATACTTATTAAAGCAAAATTTACTAATAACAAATATTTATTTTTAAAAAATTCTTCCAATGCAAAAAAAAAAAGAAGCTATTATCTTATAATAATTTACTCTAACAATAAAATGTACCATTTCCAAAATTCTCACCAATAACTTAAGAAATTTAAAAATCAAAATGAAAAATTTGAACAAATTTTGCTCTGAATTCAAATGGCAAAAACGTGTGAATTACAACCACATCTCACACCTAAAGAGATTTTGAGCAGTTTGACATAGTAATGATAGAACAGTAAAGGTGGCTCCATGAGACGAAACTGAGGTACGTACATCAACTAGTTTAAATATTTAAAAATTTATCATTTTTTTTCCTATTCAAATGAAAATGTTTCTTAGTAAAACTTCAAAATCTAATTAGTAATAAATTATTTAGGAAATCCAAATTCATAAGGTTTAGGAACAGGGAAAAATTATCCTGGAATTCAATTATTTGAAACCTGAAGGGGATTCTATAACTATGCTCAAATTAAGAGATATTGTTGCACTACACCAATAAAACTAACTAATTCATTATTTTTTAGTGAAATATAGAAATAAAAGATTGAAATAGTTTTTCCCATCCAATGCCTTTGCAATTCAACTTGCACATTAATGTGCATTACATCAATCATGCATTTATTTTACTATGATTTAAAACTTACATTGAATATTTCTACAGATTGACATTTTAACAAAAACTAATAAACAACCATTAATTCAATGCCTACTAGTCACTTAATTTTAAGATATAATTTTTTTGCATATATTTTCTTTAAAATGTAATTTGTTAATCACAATAGCTTAGTATATGAAAATATGATACAATACATATAAAGGCACGTATTTCTGTAAACTGCTTTCTTTTGGTAATTTTGTGTAGCGATATTTACTATAATTGCACGATTGTGTTTAATAATGATTATCAAGCATGGCAATGATTCAAGTAATTTACAAATTGATCCACTGTATTTTAAGCATTCAAAACAAACACACAGCCTACCTAAAAAGGACTTCCCCTTCCTCAGTATAATTGCTTAAATGATTAATAAAGTTTGTTTTTTTTTTTTAAAAAAAAGATGACACATTGACATAAACCACTTTATTTGCATCACTCCTACCAAGAATTTAACTACATAACAGTGCATATATAAGTCCTACATTAAATAAGCCTTCATAATGTTTATTCAAATAAAAATTAAACTTAAATACTAGCTGCATGGCTCGGCATTGCACAGGCTTTCTCTTTTCCTCACGATGTGCCAGCATTTCTTTCTAATATTCTTTTTCAAAATTTCTTTGACTTCTATGCCCTGTTATACAGGTTTCTTTCCCTTCAGCTTAGTCCAGTGTTGCACAGGCTTTTACAGAGTGTATAACTTAAAACCCATGGGAATTTTATTTCACCCTCATGATGCCAGGACTTCTCTCTGTGAGTGTATGTGCACAATGAGTGATTTGTACAATTATGTCATTAAAATTCCCTTTTTTGAAATTTGTTCCTCTTCTTTTCATTGTCAGACAGGTTCCCCCCCTCCATTTAACTCATGGTTGCATGAACATTTTTGATTATGTAACATATTGCAATGAAAATTCTCCTTCCCATCTTGGTGTCAGCACTTTCCAGTGTGCGTGCAATTTCATTTTAATACCATTAAATATAAGTAAATTTCAAAAATATTACTTATCATAATGTTATAGAAAGTGGAAATATTTTGTAAGGAAATTACTGTAAAATTCCAGCGTATAACGCGCACCCATACTTTCCAACTGCAATTTTTAATTTTTGGGTTTTTTCGCCCTAAAACCCCCCCCCCCCTCATTTTACAAAGAAACCTGAAATGTAAGTGAGCAATGCTCTTATATTTTGAAATCATTTATTCGTACTATTCCAAGCTTTAGAAAAAAAATAGAATACTTCTGGAATTACATCCCATTAAGTTCATAAGTAATGTGTCATTTCTTTTAAATAAACAATATTTCGATTTATGTAGAAGTCTAATTTTTTTTCTATGCTCATCTTTTCGTATTTTTTAAAGTTCTCATTTTTATACCCGGTGTATAACGCGCACCCGTAAATTTCGATCTTTTGTGTTGAAAGTGCGCCTTATATGCTGGATTTTACGGTAGGTATTTTGTAAGGAAATGTCAAAATTTCTTTACTAAATGGAGAAAGCAAATGAGTTCAAATTCTTCAATATCAATGATAGTTCAAGCAATAATCGATGAATGGTTTTGTAAAAGAATAATCATAAGAACAACTATTTACTAAATTTAAATATTGTAAAATCATCAATCAACATTATTTCTACACCTTTTATCAAACATTCTTTAATGTAAATGTTTACTGAAAAAGTTTATTAAAGGACAAATTCTGAATGAAAAGGCTTTAAAATTGTGGATTCAAAATAAAAAAAAAATAATTAAATAATGAGTTATAGTAATAAGAAAATAAATACCTTCACTATTTTGGGATCAGTGAAAACTTCATTTAAGATATGCATCTCACTTCTTAGTTCCAAAGCATCAATGATATAATCTTTTGTCCTAGAAGATATTTGCATCAGGCAAGTAAATCCTTGAAAACTCCGATAAGAATGATGCTGAAAAGAAAATTTTTTAAAAATTTTTAGATTATTAAAAAAATATCAATACTGAATGCCAAAAACATGTTGCAATTTACGTACTTCCAAATCGACAGCAATTTCTTTTTCTTTACTGAGATCTTCGCACATTTTCTTTAGTTGCTCTTCTGTTTTTACAAATTCAAGAGGTGTATCTTCAACAGGTTTGGGAAACTGAAATTTTTTTAATTATAGGCTTTAATAAAGCACATCATTAAAATTCTTCAACAATTCAACAGTAAAGGCAATTCATCCACTGACTGGATAGTTAAAAACATACTTTTTTTAAAAAAACTAATTGGGTTGAAGAAAACTAATTACAGAAACAGAACACATATCACAGAAAGGGGATTTTTTTTTTAAATATAATATTTTATTTCATTGATAAAACAAAGGAATTTTTAAAATTTACCTTTAGTATAATGTGTAGATTTTTTAGAGCAAAAGTACATAGCTACAATATACACTCTATAAAAAAAAAAAAAAAAAAAAAAAACGACGCACCAAGAATGAGCTGTCTGATAGACAAAAATTGGTGGGTAGAAAGATTATGTACAGAATAGAAAATGATTAAAATTTCAGAAAAATTGAATGATTTATTTCAGATTTACATAGTTACAAAGCAACGAGCTCAGTAAGGTATTGACCCACCTCTAGCCTAGATGTAAGCTGCCACACGATATGTGGCATAGAGTGATAGAGCACCCTGATGGTCTCCAGTGTTATTTCTTCTGAAATTTGCTCCAATTGCCAGGCCAGATCATCAACATTCTCTGGTAGATGCAGTCGCCTAACCATCATATCCCAGACAGGCTCAATTTGAAGAAGATCTGGTGATGTGGCTGGCCAAGGAAGTGTTTGACAAGCTGCAAGATAGTTCATAGCAACACGTGCTGCATGTGGTCTGGTCTTATATTCTGAAAAATAAGGCCAAGGTACTGCAAGAGAAACGATAGCAAAACAATTCTCAGAATATCGTCCACGCACCATTTGGCTGTAAGTGTGCCTGTAATGATGACCAAAGCGTTCCGGCTGTCAAAAGAAATGGAACACCAGACTATAACTTCTGGTTGAGGGCTTGTGTGGCATGCAATAGCGAAAGCAGGATCGGCACGCTGTCCTGGGTGTTGCCAGACACGTCTTCGACGATCGCCAGGACACAGTTGGAAGCGAGATTCATTGCTAAAAACACTATGTCTCGTCAGCATGATTCCAACTTGATTGAGCCAAGCATCACTGTAATCTGGCTCGACAGTGTGCAGGCATGATTGCAGGAGGCGTAGCAGTCGGTACGAGCATAAATTTCGCTCTATCAACCGTCTGTGAATGGTCATGGTGGACACTCACGTGTGGGTCATATGACTGATGATTGACAACGGTGAGTAAGGCGTTGTTACAGCTGATCTGACAATCAATCTGTCCTCCCGATCTGCTTTGGCCCTAGGCCGACAGCTACCATTACGACCCTGAAATCTGCCACTGTCCATCCATTCTTGCCAGCATCTTCTAATGGCCACACCTCTTCGACCCATATGACGAGCAATTCTCCGATTTGCCCAACCTGCCTCTTTCAATAAAGTGACACAACACCTTTCAAACTCTGACAGTTGCTCATAATGAGCTCAAATCCTGTGGCGAGGCATTTTTATCAGTCATTGAAAGGTATCCTAAAACGTAATGCAACAGAAATTTTGATCAGCAGATTGAGAATCGCTTCTTATGGACACCTGCTGAGTGCGCAGTTCCGATGCGCTGTAGCTCCTGCTGTTCATTCATTGGACACCAAATTATAATTATTTGCATGTTCGGTACAAATGCCTTTGCATACGAAATTTCATTATTCATTACAATTGGGCAACTCCTTTTTGGTGTGTCGTTTTTTTTTTGTGATAGAGTGTATATAATATTTTATAAGATTTTTGCAAAACACATGAGAATTAGAAAGTTAAAAAATCTAAAAATGATAGAACTTTTTAAAAGTAATAAAAAAAAATCTTTAGTTCAAAAGCTAGAAATATAAAAATTTATATTTTAAAAATAAAAGATTCCATACCACAGGCTCAACTACTTGTAAATGTTCTTCTGAGGGCGCAAATTTTTCAATTTCCCATTCATATGGATGACAAAACCTTAATAAACAAATATTTAGTCAATTAAAACAGTTGAATACTTTTTTTAAACAGAAAGGTAACAACTAAAGTACAATAAGGAAGAATTTTTTTTTTCTCACTCTTCTCGATCCCGCTCATATATTATAGCCAGAGGTTTAATTGAGTGTGGTTTTTCTTTAATGATTGGAACAAATGCTGTGTTGGAGTTGTCAATTTTATTCTTAAATGACAACTGTGGCCGAGAGACATGTTTTGCTGTTAAAAGCTTGTAATTCTGAGGACTGCTTGAACTGAATTGCTAAAATAAAAATAATGCAACTTTCAAAGTTAAGCAAATAATTCTTATGCACATAAATATTTTGAATACATTATCATTGATTATATAATTACTTTAATGAGAAATTTATACTGTATATATTTGCAAAAATAGAAAACCAATTCAATTAGTTTTTTTACTTAAAAAAATCTACAAAATAGATGAAAAGTAATCCATTAGAGAAAACAATTACAATAACAATTTATGTTCACAGTGTAACAACAACAAAAATCAATTGTGCTATGAATAATTCAGAAATAAATATTTTACAATAAAGAGATTTATCTGCTTTTCATTAGTTTTTGGATTCTAACCAAAGCAAATGATTGTACAGTGTTCATTTCATACAAAAGTTTGAATAAAAATTACTAATTGAGAGCAATTAGTAATTATAATAAAATAAATCACAGAATTAGAAATTTAATTATAATTCTTTTCAATCAAATAATCTATAGCACCACTATTCACTTCATAAGAAGACAACAATGATAACCAGAGCTGGTTTATCCATTGGGTGCATGGGGTGGGCACTCAGTAGCCCAGATAAGCTGGACTTAACCAGGTTTTCTGGTAATAAATTTCGATCTGCCAGGGCCAGTAGATCTGCTGCACCTAGGCCCAAAATGAGCTTAAATCGGCACTGATGATACCCATACTTAAAAATATCCCTCAAATTTATCACAAATTATTCACACAATAATATATGTGATAAATTTACAATTAAATAAATTTGTTTTAAATAATTAATATTATGAGAATGTACCAATTTAAAATTAAAGAATATTATATATTTTTTTTTACAATTAAGAAGCACAATACCAGTGTTTAATTATAATATTAAGTCTCTAGAAAGAGATACATAAAATATTTTCCTAAAAATGTAAATTGGTAAATAATTTTTTTTTACCTCATTTTGATTTTTTGAAAAACATCTTAGATACTTGAGTTATACCCCCACCCCAAAAAATTTACAGTATCAGTAATAATAATAATAAAAAAAAAATCAATATCATAACACATGCAAAGTTTATAACATTCATTTTTGATATTAATAAAGCTTAACATTTGTGTAAAATACAAAATTAATATCAAAATGAAAAGCTGGTCTAGAAAAAGAAAAATGTTTAGAAACTTTTTACCATATTATTTCAAAAGTTATGCAGGACATGTAAAATATTTATAAAGTATAATTAATTATATCAAGCTTATAACTTAATGTAAATTTTGACTGTTCCCAGGGGTTACTGTTAAAGCAAAAATCAACAGCCCATACAAGATTTGAGCATGATTGACTATTTAGGCAAAAATATGGTTTAGCCCAAGGATTCGGAAATGACGGCTCAGAGGCCACATGTAGTTCTTCAGGCTTTTGCCTCTACGTATTACTAAAAGAAATAACTGTAAATAACTTTAACTATCATGTCTACTAAACAATTATTTGTATTCACATATATATTTAAACGTTTAGCTGGCTTACAACAGTTACCTCTATATTAGTTTTTCAATAACAAAATTTAAAGATTATCAATGGAAATATTCGAATTAGTTTTAAAGTAGTAAAAGTTCAATTTATTCATAAAAATGAAAAACATTCCTCAAAGTGATTTCCACTAACTTCTATTTATTTGTTCATACACAAACATGGGAGCAGTCATGAATGGACAAAAAATACACTTAAATCCCCAGCAGAAGTGACAAAACATCAATCTATACTTTATGTCAAGTTTAAGGGTTAAAAAGAATTTTGAAATGACTTTTATATGCAAGAGCAATCAAAGTCAATTTCAAGTATTAGTGTGAACATGAAATTCCAGAATAAAATACTACGGTATTATTGGCACAGAATTTTTTTTTTTAATGAAGCTTGGAAGTTGAATTCTCAATATTACGATATTTTGAAAATGGTTGTTCTTGAATTCAGCCACAGAAATACAAATGTCTTCAATAATTCTTACTTTCTGAAGGAATAGAAAGTGTCACTTTGTGTAATTTTTTCAATATAAAACATATTAATCGGAGCATGATAGTCTTGATTGTCATCACTACCGGAGCTTCCCCCTCACTCCTGCACATGCAAATACATATAAATAGCTCTTTGACACTTTAGTTACCTTGTTTCACTTACTATTTGGCTCTCCTCTCTTGAAAGTTTGATGACTTCTGTTTTATTTTAATGTAAACTTTATGAGTAAACTATACTTTGATACGAGCATTAAAGGGCTAAGATTTTTCATAAACAGTATAGACAAGCTTGAACATTTTGGGATAATACGAGAAAATTATACCTATATAATGCATTTTTTAAATATATATTGAGATTAGAGGAAAATTTGAAGAAATGTTTCAGAATACATCTAAAAATAAAATAAGGAGCAACTGAGTATAAAAATTCACCTTTTTATTCCAGCTTGTATTTATATTACTTGATGGTTTTACAGCTACAATAAGTTCTTCTTCAGATTTTTTAATGCCTGAAGCTTCATCCAAATAATTGCTCTAGAAGAAAAAATTAAACATTAATTAATAATTAATTTTTATAAGCAATACTTATTAATATTTCATGAAATGATTATAACATTTACTGTAATGATCTCAATTTTTAAAATTTTTCTTCCAATCTGACCAAAATTTAAAGTGTAAACTGAAATAGGTGGGGGGGGGGGGGAGAGAAAAAAGTTATAATAAGAATAAAATTTGTTGAATTATAACATTTATTTAGCTATTTAACTGTTTGTCTTAAAAGTAGTTTATACATATGCTAATTTTTACATTATCAGACAAGTGAAAAATTCATTAAACAATAAAACAGAGGATATTTTAGACTAGAACAAATGGATTTATTCAAACAGAAATAAATAATATAGTAAACTGTACTACTGCCTTAAACCCACTTACACCTAGCGCTCCATTTATGGAACTATAGTTATGTTGGAATAATTTATAAGCTATTTTATACATTTATTTTTTTTATCATTACTTATTTGTCGTTATTATATGTTATATTATTCTAACAAATATTAATATCGTGCATGTATCCTAAATTTAAGCCTCCGGAATAAATGGGTTAAGATAATGAAGATAGAATGTTAAAAATAGAATATATGCCTGTTTTCAATTTAAAAATATGTATTGATCACATTCATAGGATGAAAATAGCCTAATATTTCAAAAATTAAATAATTATACTCATAGACTAATTTTTAATCATTGCTATGCATTTTAATGAAACTGTTTGCTGAGGGCTATATATGAACTGTAAGTTAAATTTTTTAATTGAAAAATATTAAATACTTCACATGTAAAATTTTAATGGATTTAAAAAGGCATTAATTATAATGAAGAAAAGATTTCTGCAAAAATATTATTTCAAAGACATTATATTTTAAAATTAATAACATCCTTTACCCATACAAAGAGAAATATAGGATTCAAACTCAATTTTAAAGCATGATGAATTTTATTTTGAAAAATAGAATTAAAATATTGCATACAAAAAGGTGCATTAAATAAAAATTACATATAGTAGGACCCTAAATTACCAAACCTCTATTTAACAAATTTTTCTTTCCCCTTGATTAAAATGAAGCCTCCCACCCCCCTTTTAAAAAAAATAAATCCCAAATTAATAAATTATATCAACAGCTGAAATTTTTTTTTGTTTTCAATTAGAAAAAATTAGATTTCTTTTTGAATAACATTTTGTCCAGAACAGAAAAGGCTGTTATTGCAAGCAGCAAATTTCGACAGAAAAGGGTACAGCCTATTATTTCTTTACAAGTGTAGATGAGTGTAACCATTTGCATGAGTTTTGAATACGACAAGAAATTTTGTTAACTCATCCCACTCTACGAGGAGAAATTAAGAGATTTTACTATCTGCAGAAAATTTTTGTTTTTGAAAATTTGTGAAGAATGGCAAATTTTTGGACATAACAATCACCCATGTGTAGTGATTTTGATAATGAAACTCCTATCAAAACTGTAACATTTTCTAACACTTTGCACTGCTTGGAAATTAAAAACATACCTCTCATCAGCAGGAAGTAAACGACGCAGACCGTCAAACTTCTATTAGTCAGTAGGAACATAATAATTTGCTAATAGCATTTTTAATTGTTGAATAAAAAGTGTGTATTTTCTGACCATGGATATTTTTTTGTGTAGTAGCTTATCAAAGAATTTTCAAAAGGTAAATGTAAAAAATGTGTATTTTTTTTTGGATCCTGATATTATAAATAACACTGAATTAACGAAAGAAATGTTTGCTCCTGATTAATTCATTAAATCTGAGTTCAACTGTATTTATGTCAATTTCTATTTTTGTTAAATTCCATATAAAACATCTAAAAAATGACAGAAAAGATTTAGCCAGAAAAGAAAGTTTATTCAGCCTAAAAACCAAAATATGAAATATGCTAAATAAGTTTCTTTAACTACTTAATGTAAGAAATGTTTTTATTTTTAGTTTTTATATAAGATTAACTTATCACATTTAATAATTTTCCTAAACAAACATTAGTAAACCTATTTAAAATTTATTTAAGAGACAGAAGGGAAATAGAAAGGAAGAACAAATACTCACCACATTCTCCAGGATGACATCATTGGCATCTATTAACAAATCAAATTTTTCTTCTGGTTCTCGTCCTCGAAATCTCTCTCGAATACCATGGCCGTGAATAATTGATGTCATACTAAAAATAAATTTGAAAAAAAAAAATGTTTTTTTAAAAAGAATTTTATTTTAATTTTTGTCAATTGCTGGATCATTCAAAATTTGCTGCATTGTGAAATTTTTTACTTAGGTTTTAAAAATGTCTACACATTTTCAATTAAGATTTTAACTGCCTTACTTTTGACTTCTTTTCCAAGAACTTCATATAAGAATAATTCTTTATATATTTAATTTTTTATCCATAAATTAGAGGTTAATGCTGTCAAAGTAAGATTTAAATATTTATAATATATGATCGTTGCAAGTATCAAAAAGCAGTTAGGAAAATAGTGAAAACCACTATAAATTTTTAAATTCATCAAAATCAGGGAACAACATTTTCTTCTTATTGAGAAATTTTTAATATATATTCCAAAATAATACACAGAACTCATTCACAAATCACAAAAATAATCATTACAAAGCATTAATTTTGGTACTTTTAAAGTAAATAATTAGTTTTTTAAATAAAATTTCACTGAACAAATATGATTTTTAATATAATATGATGTTAGAAAAATTATATAAATGGAAATAAAAACTTACAGTGACAAAATAAATTGCCTTTTTTGAACCATAACTTGTCTAAAACCATTAAATGTATTGTAGTAATCAAAATCCTCACCAGCAGCTGGAAGGTCATTAGATGATTTTGTGGCAAGCAAAATGGAACGCAAAGCATCCTATGAAACAAAAATAACATTTTTTAAAAGTTAAATAAAAATGTGACAATTTTTACACTACCATATATATTTCCAAAAGATAAGATGCTGATTTAAACACGTGAAAAGAAAAACATTTAATATAATGGAAATTTTTTTTTTGGCTGAAACAATGAAAACAAAGAGAATGAAGATAATGATTGTTTATTTAAAACATTGATAATAAAAATCTATATCCTTATAAGGACATGAACAGACAAAACATTTATGTATAAAGAAGCATGGATAAATTAGTATTCATTCCCTCTGACAAGCTTAGGGTGGCCGCGGTAGCCGAGTGGTATAGGTATTGGATCGTGGCTTGCCTTGTCACGAGTTCGAACCCAGTACCACTAAAGACCCGCCGTGTAGGGCAGCGATGCACATTAAATCTGTCGAGAGCTGAAACGTCCTCCCATTGGTGTGGTAGTTAGGAGAGGGGGGTGATAGCTCAGGTGTCGTCCACGTCACTTGACCATGGTTCAAAATTACGTGGTCTGTCGCCAAAAGCCTTCGTGTAGCTGAATAGTGTGATGTTAATATTCAATCAATCAATCTGACAAGCTTAGGAAGAGATCCATCTTTACCTGCTTTACGCCGCTAACAGTATGTGTGCAATTCAGTGTTCGAGGTTTGAATTTTTTGATGATTTTCAAAGAACAAGAAACTATTTTGGAACTAATGTATCATTGCAACCATATTGGTGACATTATATGAAACGGAGCACATGGTTGCCAATTCAGCATGTAAGACACTTGCGAAATTGAGGTTGCCAATTTGGCGAGTTATCTTGAACGTTGGCATTGTTGTAAGAGTACATAAGTACCATTATTTCTCAGAAGATGTAAACAGCCGAGCAAAATTCATCAAGAATAGGAAAGGCACTTATTTTTATGTGAAAAGAATGACACTATAAGTAAAAAAAAAAAAAAATTCACACAAAAATTAGACAAAATAAATTTTACGACTACATTATTTACATTCTCATCTGCAAGTTATTTAAATTTTAACATTTAGTTCAATAAAATCCTTTCTCTCTCTCTCTTTTTTTGTTCAACTATTGGTCCTATACCTTTTAAAAATTAAAATTTCCCTAAAAACACTGGATATATTATAAAGCACTTATTTATGAAAGTTGCCTGAGTAAATTTCACTAAAGTAGTTGTAAATGTTATGAATTCCAATATTTACCAGCCCTATTGCTTTTTATTGTTACTTGCTTAGCTTAAGTCAAATTTTTGGTACTGCTCAGTTAGGTGCAAATTTTGCCAAGTGGGCACACTATGATGCAGAAATAAGAGTTATTTAATATTTATTAAACTTACCAAATTACTACTGAAAATCATATAAAGAATGATGGAAAATGGTTGTAGTGGTAATATTTCGTCTGTGGGCAGTAGCAATACTTAACAAGCTATTGCTAATTGAAGAGTGGCAAATTTTTTAACAGGAAGAAAGATTTAATAAATATGTATCACAAACCTTTATAAATTCAAAGGAATGTCATAAGTAAATTCAACATACAATAGTTAAGAGACAATAAATGTTAAAAGAAAGTACTTTTGCAAAATTGCTGTAATCAGAACTACATATAATTATACTTAAAATAAAGCAAATTTTAATAAAAGTTCAAGAGCATGGAAGTAAAAATAACACCATAGCAAATTTAAGCACAACAATAATTACTTTACTGACTATGACTTATTTCCTTTCTTAATTGCAACTTTGGTGAAGTTTCATCCAAATCCATAAAATTTAAAAAATTGGGTACTTATGTAATATACCATTGACCAATTTGTCAAATGAGTAGATGTTGCCAAATACCGGGATATGCAGTTAATAGTAGAAAACTGCTTTTATACCTTGTGCAAACACCATAATTTTGTTTGTGCATATGAGGTCATTTGATTTGGCAAAATTGATCTATGGTATACTATCCACAAACCAAGAAAATGCTTATAACTTTTCAGATAACAATATATATATATTTAATAGGGAAATTAATTTTTTTCTTCTATTTTTTAACATGTACATACTTTTCTTGCATTTTTTTTCTCATTTACAAACATTTGTGTTTAGGAGGGCCATAAAAATGCAAGAAAAGTATGTACATGTTAAAAAATAGAAGAAAAAAA
>BMAV01010988.1:140097-175081 GCA_019973955.1 Trichonephila inaurata madagascariensis
CGCAATGAAAATTATGATTGAATATTGGGTCGCAAAAATTAAAAGTTTGAGAAGCACTGCTGTATACGATGTATGCAAATGATTACTCATACTGTGCATGCCACGGAATGTTGAAATTTAATGCATATTAACTTCAGTGATAGAGTGCGTTTCTCCTATGGAGCTATCAATATATAAACAAGTTAACATTGCGGACTATTCGACCTGATAGACTGGCAGATTGTGTTCCAGAAACAGATTTGTGTCAGACAAAAACAGACATATCGGCAGATACGGACAAACAGCGTGGCTGCAAAGACAGATAGTTTGATAGACAGAGACAGACTTTCCGACAGACCGTGACGGACATTCTGACAAACTGTGTCAGAAATAGACAGAGATTCTGACATACTGGGTGACAGACATTCTGATAGACTGAGTGACAGACATTCTGATAGACTGTGTGACACACTCAGATATATAGTTTGACAGACTGCGTGACAGACATAGATTGAGAGTGTTTAATATGTTATGCATTTCTGTTATTAACTGTTGTACGTGTGATAAGAATGTATTCTAACTGAAAATGTGTTACGTAAACACCTCTTAAATAAAATTTTATTTCACTCATTTCCTAACTTCCATACTGAGAACACGTTGTCACTAGTAAAAAAACGAAATTATATATAGTTGCTCTATTGTACTTCACGCATTTAATTGTAAGTAAGCGAAACAAAATGAGATTTTGACTATTTAAGGCAACATGTACAAAACATTTAAAAAGCTGGCTATTACAAAACTAGGAACAATTCCTTTTTATGCTTCTGTATTATGGCTAGAAAATATTTTATCGAAATATCAGGAGATGTCTCTCGAAGCTTAATCCAAAAACACACTTCAGTCACGTCATGTGTGAGGATGTGCTATCACTTGAACTCACTTAAAGGGTTTCAAGTTCATTTTACGAAAAAGTGCTTAGTGAGATGTGAACTCGCAAATTTGTTTCACTTCGATAAATTTATTTGAAAATTGAGGATTTTTTTTAAATATACGTTTAATTTTTTGGCAATGAAATCTCCTGGATTATCTGATTCTCCATCAAGAATCTCTCTTTAGTGTATACCCATTTCGTATCAAATATATACGAGGACTGTTCAATAAGTAATAAGACTAAAATTATATGTAAAAAAAAGAATACCTTTAATCGTCATCATTTACATGGTCTTTTTCAAAATAACTTCCGCGGCACGTAATGTATTTATCCCAATATTCTGTCCATTTCTTAAAAACATGTAAAAGTTTGTTTTGTGAGAGCTTTATCAAAATCGTCTACGCAGCCTCTACACATGCTTTGTTGCTTGCAAAACGTTTGCCTCGTAATGGTTTCTTAAGTTGAGGAAACAGCCAGAAATCGCATGGAGTTTTATAAAGACTGTACGGAGGGTGTGGTAAAATCTCTACATTGTATTGCTACGAAGCATCCAGTGCACAACAAGCAACATGTGGTCGGGCATTGTCATGGTGCAATAGGAAACCATTTCGGAGCAATAGACGTTTCCTTTTAACGTGCTGTATCATTGTTCGCAGGACATTCACGTAGTACGAGCCGTTTACGGTAGAACCGGGTTCGACAGTGTGTTGTTACACAATTCCTTCATAATAATAATAAAAAAATATGGTTATAACTTTACCAGCCAATTTCACAGTTTTTGCTTTCTTGGGGAGTAGGTGGAAATGGATGTTTCCGTTCACTGCTTTGTTGTTTTATGGTTGGATCAGTGATACAACCAAGCATTGTCTGCTGTGATGAAGCGTTTTAAGATATTGTCGTCTTTTTGTTTCAGTCATTTATCATATCATATCAAAGGTCTCCGATGCTGATTTTTGAAGATTTTTACTTCCATTTCGACAATTGACCACGGCTCGTAGGCGCACGCAATCACGCTTCCGTTTGAGCACATGATACTCAAGAACATGAGTCTGTACACGTCATCTATCGGTAGCTTTTGTTAATGCAGACAACAAACTTTTCTTATGCCACAGAAATTAACATTCCGATGAATGGTTTCGTGGCAGTAAAATTAGTCTTATTACTTATTGAACAGCCTACGTAACTAAAAATTTGCTTTTGAATAAACCTTACAGGAAGAAAAAAAAGAAAAAGAAAGGAATATTTTATATTATATATGAAACAAGTGGATTCATTCGCGTACAAATGAATAAGAATGAGAATATACAGCTTTTAATGTTATTAAAATCAAAATAAGATACCCTATTGACAATTCATAGTGTTTATTATAAGTATAGTTTCAAAAATGTATTCCTTAAAATTAAGTTTCAAAGAGAGAGCAGCCTAAAGGAATTATTAAAGAAATTCAACGTGGACCAATAAAATAACAGAAAAAGTGTTATATGTGTTAAGACATTCTCTGTTGTCAAAATTTATATAGTAACGTATAATATCCGCATTACGCGCGTTCCCGTATATAACGCGCACCTATAATATCAAACTGCAATTTTTTATTTTTAGGTATATTCATCAAACGACGCGCATCCTTTTTCTTACGAAGGAACCTGAAATGTATACTATATTCAGTGCTAATATCTTTTGAAGTCTAGATATAGTATACAAGTGGAGAATAGAAGCATAGAAAGAAAAGGAAACTGACATCATTAAAAGTCATTTAAAAATGTAAAATATATAGCAATCTAAATAAAACAGAGCGATTATTATTTATTTATGGAGCAGAACAACAGGGGTGCATCTGAAAATATAACGTAAAGTGATTATATGTCGTCTATTTTATGTTATCCAATGATGAAAGTTCAAAAGGTATGTATAATTTCTTTTAAATAGACAATATTTATATATATGTGAAGAAATCTACACACACATTTTTTTATATACTCATCTTCTTTATTTTTAAATCTATCATTTTTATATCCGGTGTATAACGCTCACCCACAAATTTCGCGATCTTATTTTTCTATTCCTACTATTAGATCACACTTGGTGGATATCTTATCTTGGTGGAATTTTCAATCGTTAATAAAATACATTTTAAAGCGCTCAATTGAGCTGAAATTTTATATCATGATATTATTTTGGATTACAATACAGTAATTTAATTATGATTGATAAAAATTAATTGATTAAAACTAATTATTTAAATAATTACAAATACAAAGCCACGTTGGCGATTTAGTGACAATTTTGGCGACTTGTGTCAAAACTTGTGTGTGAAAAGGTTTTTTTCTCACGTGTTAAAGCATTCAGTTGAACTGAAATTAAAAGGACAATACGATACTTTAATGATAATTAAAAAAACTAATTACCACTTAATGTTGTGATTCTGTCCTATGTATATACATATTTATATTAACTGTAACTATTTATAATAAAAAGTAGCTAAAATAAAATTTTTCGTTGTTGATCTAAGTAGGAATTGACTTAATTTTTTTTTTTTTAATATTATTTATATATATATAGAATTTAAACTGTATTTGGAGCTAATAACCCAAACGATTTACCGAGAAACAAATTTTATATACACGAT
Organism: Trichonephila inaurata madagascariensis; assembly: GCA_019973955.1. NCBI lineage: Eukaryota > Metazoa > Arthropoda > Arachnida > Araneae > Nephilidae > Trichonephila > Trichonephila inaurata. The sequence continues at coordinate 143,634 of BMAV01010988.1, forward strand.
TGTTTTGGGTGACAATTCGATACTTTAATGATAATTAATAAAAATTAATTACCACTTAATGTTGTGATTCTGTCATAAGTATATATACATATTTATATTAATTGTAACTATTTAATAAAAAGTAGCTCAAATATTTTTTTTCTTTGTTGATCTATGTAGGAATTGACTCAAAAATTTTTTTTTTTATATTACTTGTTTTTTAATTCCTACTATTAGCTCATACTCTCTATATATTTATTTTGGTGGAATTTTCAATCGTTAATAAAATACATTTTAAAGCGCTCAGTTGAGCTGAAATTTTATATACAGGATTATTTTGGATGACAATACAGTAATTTAATTATAATGAATAAAAGTTAGTTGATTAAAACTACTTATTCAAAGAATTACAAATACAGCCACGTTGTCATCATTTTTGGCGATTTGTGTCAAAACTTGAAAAGGTTTTTTTCTTACATTTTAAAGTCCTCATTTGAGCTGAAATTTTCTATACACTATTTTTTTGTGTAAAAATATGATAATTTAATTATAATTAATTAAAATTTATTGATTGAAACTAATTATTTAAAGTGTTATAGATACAGCCAGGATGGTTTCATTTTTAGCGACTTGGGTCAAAACTTTAAAAGATTTTTTTTCTCACGTTTTAAAGCATACAGTTGAACTGAAATTTTATATACACGATTGTTTTGGATGACAATACGATACTATAATGATAATTAATAAAAATTAATTACCATTTAAAGTTGTGATTCTGTCCTATGTATATACATATTTATATTAATTGTAACTATTTAATCAAAAGTAGCTAAAATAAAATTTTTCTTTGTTGATCTAAGTAGGAATTGACTTAATTTTTTTTTTATATTACTTGTTTATAAAAGTTCGTGTTATACGCCAGATTCAGAGGTGGAGCTATCGCCGTATTAATGATACTGGGCCCCCAAGCTGCTGGGGCCCCTACAAGTGTAAGCAAAAAAAGCTGTAAAATATTAAGGAGCCACAGAAAAATACGACCAAGGATTTTTGATACAGAGCCCACTCAGGACTAGCTACTCCAGTGCCAAATTATATACAGTATCTTAGAGTTTTTAGTACCTAGGCGTATTCTAGATTCTATTTTAAAAAGTCGCCAAAATCATTGCTGTTGTTTATTCATTGGTATAAAAGCAAGCAAATAAGAACAAAGGGAGGGAAAATTGAGGAAAATACAGCTTTTTTTTAAAAATTTCAGCTACTTGAAAAAAGCACCAAAGGAATTTTCAAAGTTTAAACTTTTTGATTACCAAATACTAACTTTAAAAAAAATATTTGCTGTTTCCTCCTCAAGAACAGCGAGTCAATTAGAGTTTGTTATGTCTGAATATATATTGTTTTTTGTCCCTGAATTTTGACCAAAAGATAATTAATCCCGTCTGGATATAAATTATTCTCCTTCTAACCAAGTCAATTAATGTTCTTTTCTTGTAAAAATTCTGAACAAGCATGTTTAATTTGATACATTTTAAGAAGAATTAAGTTCAATGAACCCATGTGTGAGTTCAATAATGAACTCATTAATATTCGAACTTTCCCATTTTTACAAGCACCAATTTTGATTCACGTTCAGAGATTTATGTTAAGAAAATTAAAATTAATAATATTGAGAATATACACAGATGTAACATCGAAATTCATCGTTTTTTCACTTACTTAGAGTTCGTATATGGATTTCCAGCATTTTATTAAAATGGCAGACGGTCGTTTTGCGAATTCAAGCTCCTTTTATTTCAGTTTGGGTAGTTTTATAAAGTAGAAGCAATTCTACTACTTTTTTGATGTTTAAATTTTGTTCCAGGTAGATTAGAAATATTTTAAATATTTCCATGTTTACTTTAAAACAAAATACCATCAGCTTTAAAATAAACTCCAATTCTTTAATTATATTTTACAATTGAAAATTTTTAATTATAATAATATTCTTAATATTCCAATATCTCTACTTAAAGGGACTGAAACTACGTTCGGAACCATGATTGTGAAAAAGCGTATAAATGAATATTTTTTTTTTTGATATTTAGTGCCAAAATATTAGAATACACATTAACATTGTTTAAAAAATTTTATTACAGTAAAAATTTTTTAAATGTAATATTTTTCTTAAAAATGAAGAAAGAATGACACATGAAAAATCCTTCTATAGGAGCGTTTCTCAAACTGTGGGGCTCACCCCCCCTTGGGGGCGTGACAACTCTTCGAGGGGGGCCCGAGCATATTAAAAAGTCAAAAGCAAAAGATTATTTTAAAAAAATTATTAATTTACTGAAAGTAAACAAACAAAATACATTCTGACATAAAAAATAAATATATCAATGTTATACAATGTATTTTATAATTAATTTACCAATACTAAGTTAAGAACAAGTTTAATAATTACCAGTGATCCATGGGATTGTCATATATAAAATTATATACCAAAATTAACACTTATCTTGATAATTCATACGGTTTATAATAAATCCCTTAACTGCCAATTAAAAGTTACGGAGAGAAAAAAGGAATCAATAAAAGCAATTTTTTTGTTGACTTTATTTATTCCTCTTCTGAGCCTCTGAAATGAGTAAATTCAACTCAAACACTGTTAAGGTCCTTTTATTCAATTCAAAAGCTTTCGGAATAGTTTTATGGATAACAGTGCACAGAAGAAATCGTACTTAAAAAAGACGTATATATGCGTCCGGTGCAATTAGTGCACTTGAATGAGACGTTTATAATACGCCTGCAGGACTTAAGAGGTTAAAGTCGTATCATAGTTTTTGCATCAAAATATAGTATTATTGAATTCAATACATTGTTATTGTATTAGGGGGTTGCGATGAAAATTGTGATTAAATATTGGGTCGCGAATATTAAAACTTTGAGAAGCACTGTTCTATAGTAATATTATTTTTCTCATGCAGTGCTGTGGTCACACAAAATGCAACTCCGAGAAGGGCCAGAGGTATCACAGCGTAATTTATTTGGTAGATAACATGTTGTACAAAGATCAAACGATTAAAATTACAGCCTCTTGTGACGCGTGGATGATGACAAAATCAGTAGTTAGTATTGCCGCCATTATTGACTATAACCGCTGCCACAAGCCTCGGTATAGAATCAAAGAGACTTGGATGCATCCTTGGGGTACAGCAGTCCCTGCGGCTTTTTACATATTGCCAAAGTTTATCTGGTGTAGCAGCGGGTGGTGTATCCCTGATCAATCTTTGTGCAAACATGGACCACACGTGTTCGATTGGCGATAGATTGGAAGAACAAGCAGGCCAAGGAAGCAATTCAATCTAATGAGTGAAGAACTCTTGAACATTGCGTGTCCCGTGTGGTCACGCATTATCCTGTTGGAATATGGCTGATGGCAAGCCCTGAATGTATGGGAGGACCACGGGCTCCAACACCTCAGAGATGTAGCGCTGGCTGTTCATTGTACCGTCAATGTGTACTAGAGGGATGCAGCAGTGAAATCGAATACCACCTCAAACCATGATACTGGGTGCAGGACCAGAGTTGCGATGCATAACGTAACATTTCATTAGCCTCTCCCATGGTATCTCTAAACTCGAATCCGACCACCATGATGCTGCAGGCAGAAGCGAGATTTGTCAGTAAACACAATGTCGTTCCATTCCGTTCTTTAGAATAATTATTTATTCCTTCGAAATACTTATTTCTGAAGATTTCGTTACTAGCTATATTTGAAAATTATTTATCAAAACATCTGGGAGATTTCATTGAAGTACAAAGGCATATTTTAAAATTTCTGTCAGCCTCACAAAAATTATACTGATTGTGCAGGTAGCATGGATGAAAATATATTTGATACACTATTTATTCTTTTAAACCTTTTTTAGTTTTATTATTAGTTACATGACACACATTTTTAGTTTTTAATACAAATACAAACGTTTAAAAATCTAAGAATTAATCAGTCGAAGCTAAATTGAAAGTTGTTGGAAAAATAACCCGGTATTTTCTTTATTTTATATAATTATTATTAATATTATTTAAAAATAACTTGTTTTCAAGTTTTTTGAAATTTTGATGCATATTTAGGAATTTCGGGAACGATAGTTACATTTCCGGGATTTCCCAGGAATGAAAAAAACCCGGGAAATTAGAAACCCTAGTTACAGAGAGCTGTAGAATAATAATAAAAACTGAGGTAAAATTAACTGTAAACTATTTAGTTCGACACCGAGATATTAAGAAATTTGTCAAACGATAGTATATTAATAGTTTGAAAATTTATCTGATTTTCTTATCATTTCATTACAATGTCAAAAAGCACTTTTTTTTCAATATGAGAAAAAAACTTAAAAAGGATGCAAGTAAAGATCGGCCTTTTGTCGCCCATCGCCAAATTCATTTTATGGTTTTTTTTTAACACTGGTACTCAGTCGAAATGAAAATGTTAGGGTTTTTAAAAAAAACAAACAAAAAACTTTAATATTAATTAGAGAAAACGGGGGAAAATAATAATGACTATTTGTAACAAATGAAAAACATCCAGTAGCAGCGTCTTGAAATGTATTAGCATATCCAAGACTTGGTGTATCTGAGTGTGATTATGGTGCCAGTATTCCAATTACCAAAGTACCGATGCAACATGTGCACAGTAGCCAACAACTCTAGCACCAACTTTGCACTGACAATACCATTCAATGTTTAGATTATGACCTATACCTATATTCTTATCCATATGTCATATACTTTTGAACTTGTGTGTCGCGATCTCAACTGGAGTCAAACAACTGAGGAATCTTCTCGATTTACGTAAAGAGAGTACAGCCCCGATTGATTGAGGTGTTTGTGAGTGTATGATCGTCTCTACTTAAGCTGATATACCCCAGGAGTTAAATATCGTAAATCCTTCCATGTTAATCGTGGAAAATCTGGATGATCAGAATCACTTAACAAAGTCCACACTTATTGCCCTTTTTCTTGCCCAGCCATTTTCTTCAACTGTTTGTTGTAAGTAATTAGGCTTCTTCACTAAATCTAGCATTCGTTGGGCTATTACATAGTCGTCCTCAATATTGTTGTCTTGCTGGGTGGAAAGCTCTAAGAATTGCACAGACGATTTTAACATAATCTTCAATATATGGCATTTGGACATTTGGGATAATATTGTTTAAAACTCTCTAGTTCTTGAGTTGGCCATTTACTGCTTTAACTATCCAACGAATCAATGTCACCAAACGTGTCTCGTTAGCATCTTCTGTAGACAACTGTGCTTGTTTGTCAATGAATGCTGGCATTTTAGGTACTAGGTCCATTTCTTCTAAAAGCTCCAAACAGTCTGATCGATTCGCAGACAAGATATTTTGTTTCGTATTACATCACGCACCCGATGCACCAAAACAAACGAATGTCAGTTTAAAAGTCTTATTATTGTAGTATTTGAGAGACCAAAAATATAGTGCTGCTTAAAGCGCTTAGAAGTTATTTTTTTAAAAAAATGAAAGTTAGAAAAAGCTTTTAAAATAATAAAACTCAGCGAATTTGTCAAGTTTGATGACTTTTTTATGTGACTTGCTATTTTTTTCTTACTATATTAGAATAAAAGAAACGATCAATACCTAAAGTTCAAATAAATGTAATAATATAGCTCCAATAAATACTTTGAATTTTCATGACTATATATATATAAGGTGGGCGAAAAAAGACTGATCTGCACCCACCTCCTTTAAATTTGTGTGAACTGTGTCTAATCACTGGCACGCACGCACACTTGACTTCAGTATATGTTCACGGGGTTGAGTGAAGAAATTTAAAGAAACTTTATCTGTGGTGTTATCTTCCTCATTTAACTATAATTCAAAATAAGAGATGCATGATCAATAGTTTTTTTGTATGACTGTAAATCGATGATGGTATAAGCAAAACAACCTGAATATTGTTTTGTGTAAAATGATCTTATGCATTCAATCCTTTTTATTTTCATACACTGTCTTAACCTTTTCTTAGCTTTTTCTCTCTCTTTTAGTTAAATCCTAGAGAGGGATGTAAAAAAAAAATTAGTGCAGCAATGAAAATTAACAATACGTTATTTATAAATCATTTTTTTAATATTAAGTACTCTTAAATATTCAATTGTATAAAATGCAACCACACTGCTTAGACACTCATGCTGTCCTCATACGGAGAGCGAAAAAAAGCTGAATACATGACAGCGTCAAAACAAAACAAAAAAGTTCCTGGAATAGGCCAATTACAAGTTGCTAAAAAACAGAACGATATAATTTAATCTTATTACACTTCAAAGTACTGTCCTTCTACATTTATACAATTGTTCCAGCCTTCGTATAATTGTTCAAAACACTCCTGGAATCTATTTTTTGAGAAGTCCTTCAGTTGCTTCGTCACATTTCCCTCGGCTATTATCCAAGAGAAGTTTCTCATTCTTTGGTGATGTTTTTGCTTTCCGTTAACTTGACTGACGTTTGATCTGAGGGTTGTTAAGAAAGCACGATGTCTCATCGCCTGTCACGATTTTCTTCAAGAAGCTACCATCTTCATCTGCCATGTCAATCAAATCCCTAGACATGTTTCCACTCATTTCTTTTTGTTCAGATGATAACATTGTTGGAACCACGTATAAGCAAACACGATGTCGTTCATTTTAAAATCATCTTGAAGAAGGATGTGAATGCTGCCATGTGAAATATTTCAAGTTCATAGTCAACAGCATCATTATTATTTTGTCTGCATACACAATTTCTCGAACACGCTCAACATTCTCATCTGAGATAGAAGAAAGGCGCCCAGTTCATAGGTCATCTTCAATGCTTGTGTGACCACTTATGCCACTCGTACACAGCCGTTGTTTTCATGGTATCGTTTCCTTATGCTTACTCCAGCATCTCGAGTGTCTCAGAAGGAGATTGCTAGAGAAAAACGCATTATTTGATGTTGCACGTTGGTCCAAAAACGATATTTCAAAATCCGATGAATGAAAAATTCGCTTTGTCAGAAATGATCTGCAGCTAACGCCGACAGAACCAGAAATGAATTCCAGATGGCTGTGTGTTTTGCTTATTAAGCGGCATTCACACCAAGGCTGTCAGCGTCCCGGGGGGGGGGGCGAGCCAATCAGAGACTTCATGTCGGGCAAGATGAAGTCTCTGATTGGCTAGACGCTCAACGCTCGACGCTGACAGCCTTGGTGTGAACTCAGCTTTAGTGCTGCCGACCTTCAAAAGAGATATTTCCTTTCCAACGTAACCTGTATGGATGTAGGTGACCATTCTGGGAGCCTTTTGATTTAGTAGTATATTTAAAAAATACATTATTTTTTTTGTGAATAATTCGATTTTTCTTGCATTGCTATTTTAGACGTTTCTATTCCTCGGGGAAAGTCGAATTCATTTGATTTGCTTAAATTTATGTCATCGTGATATTTTGGCAACGATCTGAGATCAGATTTACAGAAAATGTGTAATGTTATTGAATGAAAAGTGGTTCTTCTGGAAGACATACTGATCCATGTTTATTAACACTAGAGATAAAAAAAAGAAAAAGTTAATTATTAACTTTAAAAACAAAAAAAACAAAAAAAAATTTAAAAAAAAAAAAAAAAAAACTAATGGAAATGGGATGAGTACAATTCTACGCATAAAACTATATAGCAGTGGAATAAGTAAAATATTTATCTGAAAGTTATTTTTGCAAACGATAAAATAAAAATTAATGCGTTTATTTTTTTTTTTAAAATAAAATGCATGAACCTCTTAATGGTCTCTTTATATTTAACTTAAACTTTCTGAACTTTGTTATTGATAGTCGAAGAAGCAAAACAATAAGTTCTTTAATCATTCACGTCAATTTAGATATCGGAAGTTTGGTCTCTAATGTAGGAAGAATTTGTGCTTTTGTCTCGTGGCCTAATTTTCTTGTTGTTTTTTGGTAGACTTAAAGGAAGAGTTAAAAAATATAACTGTTTTTCTTATCTTAACTTTACAAACTTTCCATATATCATTTAATTTTTCTTTAACTGCTTTTTACGCTATGCGACAGCTGTTTTTGTAAGACTTATCTTAAAAAAAATTTTCCCTATATATATCTAAGAACTGAAGAGTTGTTTTTTATTTGTTTAGACTTTCATACACATTTAAACGTTTGAATGGCTTAGGACAGTTACTTCTGTATTAAATTGTTTTTCATTAGCAACATTTGTTGATGAACATATTTAATCAATGAAAAATTAGCATTAGTTATAAAGTAATAAAACTACAATTTATACAAGTAAAAATGCGGATATGGGAAAACACTCCATTAAGTGATTTACAGCAACGTTTCCCATTTCTCGTTTATTAAAAAAATACTTAAGAGTTATAATAAAAAATGATGAAATGACTTTTATATGTGGGAAAACCAAAATCAATTTTAATTATTACTATTGAAGTGACGCATATCCGGTGGGCAGAACCCACGAATTATGGATCCGCATCTAAGTAACATGACAACTAGACTAAAGTAATCACTGCTGTCCGGAGGCTGTTACTGGCTTATGTAGATGTGATACCGCTTCAATGGGCTCAATTCAAGTGACGTCATAGTCAAATGATAGTGAAAGCCACGTGATTCTAGCCAATCAATTTAAAAACTCATGCGACGTCATAGTCACACGATAAAAACTATCTAGTGTTTCCATCTAATCAGTTCACATGCTTCGGAGTTGCCAAGTTTTGTTCTTTGCAGAAACTTTATCTTAGAAAGTACTATACAAAATGCATTTTATTTAAAAGTATAAAGATAAATTATAATATTTTTTTTATTTAAAAAAAATTTTTTTGAAGAAATATTTTTTAATTAAAAAAAAATCATAATTACATTTAAACATCTTTACCCAAATATGAAATTTAATCTGAGTTTTACAAATAGAACAACAAGTACAATTAGTTTAATGTTTGTTTTGAATTCAATGGAAAACACGTGTTTGTTTTTATCATGTGATTTCATGAATTGAACCCATTGGTAAGACTGTATCTGTAAGTATTGGTCGTCGAAAATTACATTTGAATGGTCTGTACGCTCGAGTACCAAGAGTCCGTGTTCCTTTATCCGTTCAATCCAGTGAGTGAGTGAATATTAACGTCACACTATTCAGCTACACGAGGGCTTTTGGCGATGGACCTCGTAATTTTGAACCGTGGTCAAGTAAAGAGGCTGAGCTGGCACCCCTACTAACGGGAGAATGTTTGAGTATAGACAGATTTAACAAATTCATGTAGGTCACATGATAAATTCAACCACATGTTTTTTATAGAATTCAAAACTTATATTAGACTTGTACTTTTTGATCTACTCGTAAAATTTAGATAAAATTTTAAATTTGATAATTGGTTAAAGATGCTCAGGTAAGAAGACTCATCAAAAAGTTTTTCAAGAAAAAAAAGAAGAAATTTCGATAGTATATGTATATTTTTAAACCAAGAGCAATTTGCTTACATATATATATGTGTGTGTTGTTAGTGTTGACAAAGAAGTACTTTTGAGAAGAAAGCTTCAACAAAAAGCAAATGTACAAAGCAACAACGAAGCGCATGAGCTGATTGGCTTGAAACACGAAATTACAGTTATCATATGACTACGACGTCACATGATTTTATGAACCGATTCGCTGGAAACCCAGGATTTTAGGTATCATGTGACTATGACGCCAGGTGAATTTAACCCATTGTAAGGTAGTATTGGTTGCTTAGAATTTTCAGTCGGAGAGAGAGAAAGAGAGAGAACTTTTATAAAGAATTCAAACAAATAAATAATAAGCATATCGCGCGCGAAAAAATATTTTAATGTAAGTGATTATAAGGTGGTAGTTTGAATTTTTAGAAGTAAACTGTTAGATAAAAATATATTTAATGTCATAAAAATCAGGTAGAGTTTGTTAGGAGTTCCAACAAACACACTCATTTTCCTTTTTTTTCAAAATAACGCATTTATTTTTAGTTTATATATCTACACACATTAAATCTTTTACTTCCCTTAAACATGTCCATCATTTCCCATTAAAAATTCCATTTAAAATTTTTCTCTCGAAAGAGACTAATCGCAGAACATTTCTCTTCTAAGATTTCGACGCCGCGTTCTATTTCTCTCGGAATGTTATCTCCAAATCCACTTTCCCTACAGAATTTTCCCTATCGACTTTATTATAGAATGGCGTGTTTAAGAAGTACTTTTTCAAAATGGAATGTTCGGTTGAGAACGAAGGAGGAAAAATGAGTAAATCGTGTGAACATTTATTTTTATTCGAAATGGGGGTGGGGGTGGGGCAAGAGCAAAGCCGGCGCATTAACTTCGGAGAACAAATGCATCTCCACATACGGTGCTATATTTTTCAGCTGCTAGTGTTAAGTCGGGATTTTCTGGACTATTATCGGTGGAAAAAATACCAGGTGTTGTAGCTTAGATTTGAAGAAGAGAGCTTCTGTTCTTTTATGTCAGGAGCAAAAGTTTTGTTTTCGCGGAAAAACAACAAGGTTTCAGTTTTTTTTCGTATACTTGTAGGGAAAAAATATGGTTGGATCTAGGCTCTTTTTTTACCGTCACTTCATTTGCGGTGGATAATGTTAAATCCTGACTTTTTTTCGAAGTAAAAGTTAACGAAAGAATTTTTTTAGTGACTTGTTTTTTTTTTATCTACAATTTTGGGGATGCATTTTTTTTCCAATTCGATTTTCAAACAGATATTTACTGAAGACTGTTGTAGAAATATTTTATTATAAGTTGAAATGTCTTAAAAATAAATTAATCCTTATTATATATGTTATTTTACTTAAAAAAAATTTTCAGATATTTTTCTAGCAAGAAATATACCTTTGCCAAGAGCCTACGAATGAAATGTAACAATTAGTTCTGATATCACTGTTGTCTCTTGAAAAAAAATCTTTTAGTTAAATGTTTTTTAAAGTTTTTATAGGGATTGAAATAAATTCATATAAAACAATAACTTTTTTAAAGTTAGTTTATATGTGTCAACTTAAATTATGCATAAAAGACCCCCCTCCCCCTAAATAAAGTGTAATATGAAAAAAAATTTTTTTTTTTTGTTTAAAGTTTTCGGAACATTTGAGAAATACTGAGGGGAGAAAAGGCTATTTTATAGACATTTTTAATATATTTCTGAAAATTGACTTAAAATTAATATTCGTATAAGATTAACTTTGATTCATTGATTGTGTTGTGTTGTTGTTAATGCCCACGTAGTCAGGACCGCGGTGGCCGAGTGGTCAAGGTATCGGATCGTGGCTTGCCTTGTCACGAGTTCGAGCCCAGTACCACTTAAGACCCATCGTGTAGGGCAGCGATGCAGGTTAAATCAGAGTCGAGAGCTCAAACGTCCTCCCGTTGGTGTGGTGTGGTATTTAAGAGATGGGGTGCCAGCTCAGGTGTCGTCCACGTTACTTGATCATGGTTCAATATTACGTGGTCCGTCTCCAAAAGTCCTCGTGTAGCTGAACAGTGCGACGCTAATATTCACTCACTCACGTATTCAGATCGAAGCCCAAGAAATTCATCATGTCAAAGGGCTAGATTGTACGCTTGTCATTAGCCGTAGCTTTGAGCATCATGCAGGTGACAGTACGATTTGGCTCGGTTCCTCCTCAATTTTGAGGAAGGACACCCTGTAGGTGATCAGAGGCATCTCACCTCTTTCTTCCCCTTCTACCTATCTCATGAGAGGACTTGCGGCTCGACGAGTATTTTGAGTAAGTACCCCCTGCCAATAAGGCACTAAACATTCACAAACATCCATGCCTTCTGCGGGATTCGAATCCATGCCCTATGGCATAGAAGTCAGCTTCACTAACCACTATACCGGAGAGGTGACCTCATTGATTGTTAATTAATGTTGTATTTCGAAGCTACTCTAGGACTTTTGGAAACGGCCTCCTTATTTTGAGCCGTCAAGCGATGAGGACAACTCTTAAGCTGGCCCTCACTTTCAAAGATTCCCCACCATGCCTCAAAGAGAGGACTTTGAACTTTCTCAAATTTAATGTGCATTAGTTCTTCTACATGATCGCTCTTTAATGGAAGATCAAATTTGAAAATTTGCATTGAAACTCAATTATTTCGAAAGAATTTTTTTGAAGAAAATAATTCATGTATCTATTACTGAACATTCATCGTAGAAGCAAAGCTCATTTTACTTTTCAAACATCAAAATCCATTTCGCAGTTTGTTTTTCATGTATTCTGTTACAAACTTCAAAAATATATGCATTTCTGATAAATTTGAGCACAATTTCATATTAAAACTGTCTTCGATCAATGTTAAAAAATAGGACGCGGATTCGGAATATTTTTTCAGACATAAAAGAACTGCACCATGAATATAATATTCTGTGGCTTCAATATCCTGTAGATATTGAATTATACCTTACCTTATACACCATATTGTGCCTTATTTTATCATAATACTCATTTTTATCGGATTGGATAGATTTTTTCTGGTATAAAATGTGTTTCACGTTTTTTCTCCTATACCGTAATGCTGAATGAGCTGTTCCTTTATAAGTTAAAAGGAAAAAAAAATTATATTTACAGAATATATATATATATTTTGAAAATTTAAAAACATCCTATTATAAACAAATGTATGAATTAGAGTATTGCAAAATTGCTTGAAAATTGAAGCATTTTTCTGTTTGAAAATGTGCTCCGCGTTTAGTTCAGGTTTTCGTACATTTGCCGAAGACAGCTAGCTTTAAACAATTATGTAAATATTTAACAAATGATTTTCTTTTCTTGTAATTTTGGTTATTTAAAAATATTTTTCATTATAATTATATATTCGTATTTGCATGAATTAGGGTTATCAAATGCTTTTATTTTCGTACTTAAATTTATATTGGTACAAATTTCACAATTTTTACTTACCTTTCCATTTATTTTATTTCCCTGATTCCACACATATGGGCGATTTACAATATTGATCGTTAATATACATTCCTTTCCATGACGTTTATCCTACGTCATCAACCCTTTTGAATAGGTAACGTGTGACGTATTAGTAGCGTCAGAGAGTTTTGAGTAAATAAAGTTGTGCGATATAATATTAGAGAGATACTCAAAAAAAAAAAGTTCAGTTAAAAATGTTTACCTGTTAGTTCAACACATCACAGAATTATATGATTAAAAATATCAAACACTATTCTGTTAACCCTTTAACGTTCATTGGTTTCATACCGAAACCAAACATTAAACATTTTTTTTAAGAAAATCAAATTTAAAATTTTTTTATTCCAGTAAGAGCTGTTATTGAATTTTTACTCTTTTTCCTAGCAATAAAGGGCACCACAATGGCTATTTTAACGATTGAGACCTCCTAAATAGAAAAATATTGACGTTTTAACTTAAGTAAATTCCATTAGTTCTAAAAATATTAAAAAAAAAATAGTTATATATTTTAAATTATAGCACGCGATCTTACTATGAATCTTTCTAGTTATTTATTACAACTTTCAAACATTTTGATAAGAAAACAGATGAGTAGAAAAATGAAATTAAAATTTATGGTTTCACTACTAAACCCCAAACTCCAGTAAGAGGCGGTATTGCAAGTCTCTTGGCGCTGGTTCTAAAGTGAAAATTCTCTCAGCAGCTGATTTTCTGAAGCCCTATTTGCTTATTGCATGTTCAGAAAAATATTTATTTACTTTAAAATTATAGTGAGAAATTTTTATATTTAAATATATTTATCCGTACTCTAAAATTCTGTCACTCTGTGCAGCTGCACATGTTGCACCTGCCTAAATACGACCCTGTGTGTACATAATAGATCCAAATATTCTCTCTTTATAGTTATGGATGGAAAATTTATATGCATTAGTAATTTTTTTTTTTAAGAAATATAAATTATTTTTAGTATGTAATGTATAATATATGTAATTTTATGTCAAAATTCGTATTAAAATTTAAAAAAAATAATTAAAAACTTTTAAAATTGTTTTTCTTTAATTAATTCCGTTAAAATATAAAAGTTTTATGGTCATAAAATATTAGATTTTTTTGTTTTCTGAATAATCTTTTGGATTGTTTAGTTTGAGTAAGAAAAATGGACCATTACACAGTTCACTGGTTTCACAGTAAAACCGTACATTTCTCGAAATTGAAAAATGCTAAATTTCTTTTTCTTTATATATTGGTGATCACCCTCATGTCTAATAGTCATTTTTGAAATTTTTTCGTTAATTTTTCAAAGGGAATATGTTAAAGGGTTAAAGGAACATCACGTGACTATGAATTTAAATGTTTACATGAAATATTGTACCCTGTTGTGACGTTTGGGAAAATTGCCGGTAGCGTGAAGGTTAAGAAATTAAATAATTGATTTACTTTCGTCCACAGCTATTAAATACAGTATTTAATTTAAATAGAAGTTATTCGTACTAATGATTATTTCCATGCTACATAATATGCTATTTGTGAGGGAGGAGGTAAACACAACCGTTCATCTTGGTGTTTCAAATGGACTGTCTCTTTCCACTTTGTTGGGGGTAGGGCGGTTCTTCTCTTACACCTCGAATTTCAGTCGTGGGTTCCGGCTCAGGGTAGTGGTGTTTTTCTCACGGCCATCGGTTGTTGGGGAAATGTCAGATTAAACGACCCCGCAATATTTAAGGGTGCACATTGTGACGGGGTTTTATCACGCCTTCTAATTAAAAACCCTCTTGAGAAATCTTTGGGGCCAGAATGGCAATTATTTCCAACCAACCCAAGAAGAGAACGCAAATATACAGATTAGGAATGTGTATATATTGGAGCTTTAGTATTTGCGCGGAAGTTCTAAGAGGTTCTAAGAGGAGGAGCGCTAGTGAGGTTCTAAGAGGAGAAAGTTCTAGGAAGTGCTAGAGGAGCTCTATGAGCGTTAAGTGAAGTTCTAAGAAGGAGAGTTCTAAGTGGGTTCGAAGCCCGAAGATTATCCATTTGCCTGATCAAGTTGGATCAAGTATTATATTAACGATATAAGGATTGGTAGCTGTTCGCCGAGGATTAGCGGTAAGATAGATTATATTAAACTTTAATACTAGAGCGGATTCTAGTAAGTTAGGAAATCATCTATAAATATAGATTCTGTGGTTTATTGCGCTATTTGTTAGAATTATAGTTTATGTCATATCACTCCTGATCATAAGCCTCCTAGACTTGTGTTGATTTGCTGAATATAAATTGAGATAACAATAAACTAATTTTAGTATGTAATCTCTGAGTAGTCAATCTTTCATCCCCTCAAACTTTGGTCACGTGAATGATGAAGAGATGATACCCACAGCCCGTGGGCTATCACAACATGTGGATGCAAACTCTGTAATGCTATATATACAGGAAAGCCGATTTGTGGGGAAGAAAACAGTACACTGTGGTACCGGTACTAACAGTAACCTTTATTTTTTCACACTACTGTAATTGGAGAATTAATTATCGGTCTGTGGGTGGTTGCTCAGTTAGCTGAATATAAAATCTTCACCAATGTGCAATGGGTTCGTTTCTCATTCTTCTGAACATTGTCGTGTAACGAAGCTGATTACACTAAATCTATCGGGTCTGAGCATCTTCCCTTTGTGAAGTATTCACCCGTGGGTGATACCTTACTCCTAAGCTATCTTCGTGACCTAGAAGTGTGGGATTGAATGAAGAACCAGGTGTTGCCATGATCTTAAAATGTCTTTATTAAGATCTTAACTTAAACACTAACAATGATAATTTTTATATTATAACTAAGCGGATATGAGGTGAGAAAACACAATACGTATTACCAAATAAGGGCGATCTTAACCACTATATTTAACTTTCCCTTCTATTCCTAATCTCAGTTTATATCACAGTTACTAATGGATACTAGAATTATCTTACCTTAATCTCTTGTTTAATCGCAATCCTCTCGGATCCTCAATATCTTTAGATTAACTCGCGTAGAAATGCATCCACCTTGACTTGGTCGTTCTGTAACGGATAGCTTCACACTCAACGACGGCTTTCTTCTCTTCCTTCAGTTCACGCGCTTAAACCAGACTAGCATAATCACCACTTCCCAACAGGTCATGTGCTTACGTTAAACTTCTGCTATTTAAAAGGTTCCTAATTTGCATGTTCATGTTTCGCTTCTGGATTTGGTTGGAAAGAATTTGCCTTTTTCGGCCCCAAAGAACCCAAGAGGAGATTTTAGTAGAAAACGCGATGAGCCCGTCACACCGTTGATTAGATTTTTTATTAACGTTGCAATTTAAAGCAGAACGAAAACTATTGGCAATTGATCTCGTACTTTTGAACCCCGGTCAAGTAACCAGGGTGACTCTTTAACTGCCACCCAACTCTCCTAATTTCCACGCCAACGTGATGACTTTGATCCTCCATAGGTTTACTGCTTATCAGGCTCCTCTACACGGGGGGTCTTCAGTGGCACCTGGACTTAAATCCTTGACTGGCCGGCCAAGAATTCCTGGCCTTGACTACCCTGCTACTGCGGCCTAATCCTCACGTTGAAATTGCATGGGAAGTGAAGTACTAGTTCGTGTGTCATCTCCGTCGTATGATCACATGGCTAAATAATTAATTAGTCAATTATAAATTATAAATGGCTCTTCAAAATATTTGCCAATATAAGAATACTAAATTTTTTAAAGAAATGTTTGAAATATTCTTAAATTTTTTTTTAAGAATACGAGTATATACAAATTTTATACAAAACGAAATTATATACGAGTAGATAAAAATATTTAACCCTCTGGCCGGAACATCAATTTTTTCGCCGCTCTTAGAAATATCGGTCTGACAGATGGGTACGAATTTTTTTTTTAATTTTATTACATTAAGGATTATTTTGAATGTCCTTATCGCTCATGAAATTGAGTGGAATTTTTTATATTTAAGTCTTTATGAGACACGCTATATTGATATATTTTTATCACAAGAATTGCGACTAGTATTTTTATACAAACTGATTAAAAATTAATTATATTCATGTAAAAATAATCAAAAATAATAATACAAAAAATGAAAGAAACTATAGGAATATCCGTCTGATAGACGATGATAGATAAGAAAAATCGCACATATCGTGAATTGAAAAAAATCACCATGTACCACCACGTGATCCTCTCACTGGGTAGAGTCCAACTGAAGATGTCAAGCAACCCACCTCAAAAATCCCACCACAATGTTATCTACAGGCATCAAAGCAAATCATCCCCATCTGAGAGACGGCCAGCTCAGGTGGCGTCTACGTCGCTTGACCATGGTCCAGAATTACGTGGTCCGTCGCCAAAAAGTGACTCGTATGGCTGAACAGTGCGACGTTAATATTCACTCACTCACTCACTTTATATCACTCCCTAAACTGCTTGCACATGGACTAAAGCAAGGGGTGACGAACCCACTGCACGCGTGCCACACTGTGGTACGGCTGAGTTGTAGCAGTGGCACGTGAAGATTTATTGAAGAATTAAAAAACTGAAAAGATAATAAATAACAATTCCTTAAAGTTTTATTAAAATGCAGTTGTCTCAGACAAAAGAAAAAAAAAAAAAACCCAGCACAAAATTTATTTTTAATACACTTAATTGAACTACTATAAAAATTGTAATACAGAATAATGCCGAATTTTAGACAGTTGGACCAACAAGCAATTAAAAAGTCAAAATTATTAGTCAAAACTTAAGTGTCTTATGTTTTTGTATGTTAATGAAGACCTTAGAAACGATTTAATTATTTATTTTAAGTGAACGGTGTATATAATTAATTTTACAGTGCAATATCTTTAATTAATCTATTAGCTCTAACGGATTAAATTTCCCAAAGTGGAGTATTTTGTTTATGTATATCCCTTAATTTTTAATGTAGTGATCCGGAAAAAAATTATTGTATGAAAAAATTGCAGTAAATCATTATGCGGTATATGAAGTATTAACGTGCATCGCTCCCCTACACGGTGGGTCTTACAAAGCTGTAATAAAGCTCGAGCTATATGAAAGTAGCTAGACATTTGCCAACTTGACTCTATGGTTAACATTTCGCTATGTTTTTCATTGAATCGCCATTATAATTTAAGAAACGGCGTTGCTTGCGAATATTACAATTTTAACATAAAATAAATACAACATAAAGTAATATTAATGTATTACACTTTCAGATATATAAATTATTTACACTATTTTAAGCGTTCATTACACAAAACTTTTAACAATGTGTTACTTTTGCTGAGCAGAGATCAGCTTAGGGAGGTATTTTCAAAAATCGACCCTCAAGAGTGTTACGGGGAGTTATAAATAAAAAAAAAATCCTTTTTATCTGCTATTAGATCTACATACTTAAAATTTAACAAAGGTGTTTTTTTCTTTCTTTTTTTTTTGTTCAGCTGAGATATGTAAAAAGCTTTTTTTTTTGTTTAATTTGCAATTCACGTAAAATTAACTCATTAAAAACTTCTTTATCCTTCAATCTGTGTTGTTAAATTTTTCAGTTCACCCGTGCGCGCGAAGAACGGATATACCAGCTAGTATATATATATATATATATAAACTTGCATAAAAATGTGATGTTTGCTTAGAAATTCTATAATAAGACAATAAGTAAAATATTTTCAACTTTTCATGTTTTTTGTTTGTTGGAAACATGGCATGGTGGCATGTGGAAGTGACACGCATATTTTTTTTATCACAGATAGTGGCACTCTGCCCAAAAAGGTTAGCCACCCCTGTGGACTAAAGAAATAAAAGTCTACATATGGATATTTCTTTCATTGTCAGGAAGGAAATCTGTTGTACTGTGCAGCCTCGTTCCTGGATGATCGCTGCACTGGTGATAAACGGAAAAAATGAATCTAAATTAAATCATTAGAAGCAAATATACAAATACTGCGATAAATATTCATTTTTATATATTATTCTTGCTCAATTTTGAATTAATTTTTTATGAATGAATTTTTCATTATTTTTATGCTTCTGAAAAATTTGAAACAACGAAAAGATTAGGATTTAAAGCAACGAAATCATGGTTTGTTATACCTATCATTCATTACTAAAGAGAAAGCTTTTAGTAGCAATATTTACTTTTGGAGCCAAAAGTGGCAATATTTTAAAAAACAGTAATACATCAACTTACGCGAATTCGGAGTACGCGATTTTCAAATCTCGCTGATTTTTTTTTCAACACTGAAACTCAGGCGGAATCAGGGACAGTGTCTCTGATGAAATTGGTAACGGGACTGAAGATGTTGTTCTTGCCAGACAAATAAATTTAGAAGTGGATAAAGATGACGTTCATAGACTGCTGGATTCCCATAATCAAGAGCTGGCAATTGATGAACTCATAGAAATATATGAGCAAAAGCAAGGCATTGAATAACTTGAATCCCAGATGAATCAGAAGCTCGAATGATGTTTGGTAATTTGACAGAAAGCCTCCGTTTATTTGAAAAATGGTTACAAATTTTAGAAAATATAGACTCCAATGAAGAGTGCATTTTTTCATTAAAATAATTAAAAATTATTAGCATGCTACAAGGAAATTTTGCAGAAGGAAAAAAAAAATCTTTGAGCCGGCAGACTACTTGTTAAATTTTCTGAAATTTTCTGAATGAAAATAACTTTGGTTTGCTATTTTGTGTTTGTGTAACATAAGATTTTATTAAACATTTTTTTCTGTATTATTATTTCCTTTTGTCTCCTACCCCAACTAAAAATAATTTAATGTATTTATATGCGAAATTATACCCCGACTTACGCGAATTCGATTTACGCGGTTATCACTTAATCCCATCTATCGCGTAAGTTCGAGGTATTACTGTACACAAATGTTCAAACTATTCTTCATCTTTTACCAGGTGTCACTGTGCTGTCTGCGCCTACTTATTCATCTGATCCATCACCTACCGAAAATGCGTAGTCGATGATTGGTTAACGACTAGCCCACCATACTCCTCTCATTACAAAGCCAGGTGAATTTTGTCAACTTATTGAACCAGCGTGGATCAATATACTTTTGAGAATATGCCCATACCATCTTTTTTTCAATGCTGATGTATATTGTAAAAATTCTTGCCAGCCATCGGAACTGCAGTTTTTCGCTTTCTGTTAGTCGAATGGGGATGTTATTTTAAAGATTTCACTGTCGTGTTTCGTATTATTTGTCCAATAAATTTTGCTTTGATATCTCTTGTCCTTTACGGTGTTGCTAGAAGTGTATTTTAATCTTACAACGACACATATATCCTTACCCTCTACATACAAGAGCTCAAATGACGAGCCCGTTTGAGCCACATTTGTAAACATGTTTAATTTTGAGGTGGGTAAAAATAGCAGCCTGCCAAAACAATTAGAAAACCAAATATAGAGAAAATATTATCCAAATTTGGATTGATATATATTTATGAGCCAAGTTTTCTTGAATGAAGATTTTTAGTGAGTGACACTTGATGTTAATACAGTTTTTTCAAATATTAATAAATTAATTAAATTAAATATAATTAATTACCGGTTTTTGACGCCATCTTAGATTTGTCTCTCTTGTAACAATGTAATTGTTAAAAAACAAAGACAAGAGTTGGCGTCGTAAACCTGTTTTTCAGCCAAACCGGGTGTGCATTGTTACAGCAATACAGACAAATCATGCTCTTTTTTCAATTCCTACTATTAGTTCACTCTCTCCCTATATATATACAGTGGGCCACAAAAGTGTTCATACACTTGCAATTTCTTATAAAATTTAATGTTTTCGACTAATAAAAATTAATATATTGTAATTGTAATTTTTTTATGATATCTGCAACTTATTCTTAATGGAATGACATAACTAATTTTTTAAAAATAGAATAACTATTTTTTTAAAAAATTAATTATCAAAAAGCTACTAAAAAACTACGCCACAAAAGTCTTCGTACACTTAACAAAAATCTCACCTTAGCTTTAAATATTGTATTTCCTTCTTAATTTAGTACTTAGTAGGATATCTTTTAGTATCCACAACAACTTTTAAGCGTCTTGGTATACATTTAATCAGTTTTTTGTAATTTCTGCATCGATTTTCCTCCATTCTTCTGTGATTATTGTTTTTGCTTCACATTTTGTGTTTATTTGTCACGTTTTCTTTTTTTACATCTAAATCTCACCAAATATGTTCTACTGGGCTAAATAAAGTGATTGAGGAGGTGTTTTCATAATTTGGGGACAGTTATAGAGACACCAGTGGCGTAAAATGAGAGCAGTGCACTTGGCGTCATTACCCTGTTAAAAAATTAAGTAGTCTCCAATATCCAAATTTCGGGCGGATAATTTGAAATTTCTCTTTAAAATGATTAAATATAGTTCATGATTCACAATATCAACAAAAAATATCAAATTATCTAATTCTGAGGCCAATTTACACCCCCACGCCAGAACACCTTCACTTCCATGCTGAAGCATGGAAATGAAGGAGTTCTTGTTCCACTTAAATTCATGGGATTAAACTCCTTATTTTTTCATTTACAAGCTATTATAGGCCCATCGGAACCAAAAATGTTGAATTGTCTGCCATCCCAATCAATTTGCTGTCAATTTTGAAATTTCTGAAACTTAATTCCAAGAATCTTGTTGAATCATTAAAACATGGAGGTAGAAGTGTTCTTGCGTAGGGGTGTAAATTGGCCACATAATTAGGTAATTTGGTATTTTTTGTTGATATTGTGAATCACATGAGTTCTATTTAAATATTTTAAACAGAAATTTTAAATTATCCGCCCAATATTTGAATATTAGAAACGACTTCATTTCTTAACTGGATAATGACGCCAAGCACACTGCTCTCAATGTGCGCCACTGGTGTCTCTATAACTGTCCCCAAATTATAAAAACACCGCCTCAATCACTTTATTTAGCCTAGTAGAACATATTTGGTGAGATTTTGATGTAAAAAAAGGAAAACATGACATATAAACGCATAATGTGAAGTAAAAACAATAATCTCAGAAGAATGGTGAAAAATCGATGCAGAAATTACAAAAAACTGATTAAATCTATACCAAGATGCTTAAAAGGTGTTGTGGACACTAAAAGACATCCTACTAAGTACTAAATTAAGAAGGAAATACAATATTTAAAGCTAAATTGAGATTTTTTTAGGTGTACGAAGACTTTTGTGGCGTAATTTTTTAGTAGCCTTTTGGTAATTAATTTTTTAAAAAAATAGTTATACTATTTTTAAAAAAAATTAGTTATGTCATTCCATTAAGAATAAGTTGCAGATATAAAAAAATTGCAATTACAATATATTAATTTTTATTAGTCGAAAACATTAAATTTTATAAGAAATTGCAAGTGTACGAACACTTTTGTGGCCCCTGTAATATATATATATATATATATATATATATATATATATATATATATATATATATATATATATATATATATATATATATATATATATTTATATTTATAAATATATCCTATTCCAATTTCCAATCGTTAATAAAATACTTTCTATTCATCCATTCAAAAAGTAGGAATTGACTTATTTTTTTTTAAAAATTTTATTTGTTTAATGTGTCAAATTAACTATTTTTAAAACTTTATTTTGAAAGACAGTTAAATAAAACAGTAATGAGGTAAAACGGTAACTCTAAACAATAGATATAACAGATAGAAGTGAATAAAATAGCTCCGTGGTGCATAATTGATGTAGTAGGGAAGTTATTATTAAAAGCTCTTCAACCTAATTATAAGTTCAGTGCATTAGCTTTGAAATTAATAATTATGCAGGGTAAACAAATAGATGAATTTAGAAGGAAGATTAATTCGCAAATCTGGGAGTATTCCAAACGGATCGAGATATAAAGCTCAATAATTAAGAATTAACAATTCATTTAATGCAGTTTTGAACCCCACAGAATCTAATATAATCAGGGCATCAGGAGTTAGCATTCAACATTTCCCTTCAAGGTGCCCGTTTATGAAATTTTAGCAATATTTGCTTTAAGGATAATAGATGCTTATGGCTTGATAAAAATCTATGAGTATATTTAATTTATTTAATTCTAACTTTTTGTTGACGTTTATGAAAAAAATCCTTGGCATGTCATGGATTTAAATGGGTTAAGGTAGTGTTTCTCAAACTGTGGGGCGTGCAGGGACGTAACGTACAACCCCGCGTTGCGGGTAGGGGGCAAGGATTCCAGGGGATCCAAGGCCTGCGTGACACCAATTACGTATTTGGACTTGGGGCCTAAACCTGACTTTGTAGGGGGCCCTAATATTCTCCGTTACGCCACTGGGGGCATGATTACCCTACGTGAGGGGCGCGAGCATATAGAAAATTAGAAAATAAAACATTATTTAAAAATATTATTAACTTATGAAAGGAAACAAAACAAATACATTCTGACATAATAAAAAATATTATGTTATATAAAATACGCATTTACACTGATATAAATGTATCAGTATTGCACAATGTATTTTATATTAAATTTAACAATACTAAGTTAAAAACAATTACCAGTAAACCCATGGGCTTGTCATATATAAAATTATAAAAAAATTTAATACTTATTTTGATAATTTGTACGGTTTATAAGTACATACGGTCAAAGTACATTATTATTGAGCTCAAAACATTTTTACTGTTTGGAGGGGCGATGAAAAGTATGATGGAAAATTGGGTCGCAAATATTGAAAGTTTGAGAAGCACTGGGTTAAGGTGACTGACTCTATTCTAACTATGATTTTGAATAAGCCGATAAATGAATGATGTCTTTAATATTTAATGTCACTTGAACTAGGATATACACATAAAATTGTTTTAGGAATATAATAACAAGAAAAATTTTTAAATGTAATTTTTTGGCAAACAAATGAAGAAAGAATGACATTTTCAAAAAACATTCTTTTTTTAAGAAATTTTTTTTCTAGAATAATAGTATTTTGTTTATATATAGCTAGTACTTCTATACAAGGGCTGAACTAGGACTTTTGAAAAATTAACGTTATTTTCAGAGTTACGATCATTTGAATTAATAACGAGTGTGCTTTAGTTAAAATTTCTCAACTCTGAAATATTAAAATATTGTTACAAATTTTGTGTAAATAGTGTAAATAATTTGTATTTGAGTGTTTAATGCATTTATATTACTCTGTTATATTTATTTCATGTTAAAATTGTGCTATTCACAAGCAATGCCGCCCCTTACGTTATAATGGGGATTCAATGAGAACTTGGCGAAATCTTGGCAGTAGAATCAAGTTGGAATCATTTTTGGCGACCAAGTTGGCGATCATGTTGGCGAGTTCGGAACCCTCTGGAATCTTCTAGAAAGTAGTGGATATCTCCACTAATGTCACAAGCGGCTATATTTCTGAAGTTTCTGTCGCGCCTATAAATAAGATGCTCGTCTGGACGGCGAGGAGTCTGGATTAAACCAGCGAGTAGTGAGGATTGTTTTGATTAGCTCGGCTGTGCTTGTGAATAATCTTTACTTACGTGTATTTTTAAACACTGATTATTGTGTTTGATTGCTGTTGAAGGTGTGCAGACCTTCGGATATTTAGTCTGTGAATATTGCTGCTGAATCCTGTGTTTAAAGGATTGGATTTTTAATAATAAATTCGCATCGCTCTTAAAGAACTGTTTATTTTCTTTGTGATTGCTTTTGCATAAAATCTCCGAACCCTCGGATCTACGTAACAATATGAATAAATCCTTAATCATGTATTTTAAAAATCTTACCTCATCCTCTGTACATCTTCTGTATATAGGTAAAATATCATTATTATATAAGCATTTTTCATGAAAAGAGAATGTTTTAAAAATATGCCCTTTCTTCATTTTTTACCAAAAAATTGCCTTTAATTTGTAATAATATTTTTAAAATAATTTTATATGAATAGTCTAATTCCAGTGACTCTAAATATCATAAAATAATCAATTTATACGCTTTTTCAATATCGCGGTTCCTAATGTAGTTAGGCACCTATAAGTTTAAGAAAACTGAGTTTTTTTTAAAGGAATAACTTCATGCATTTTAATTCACATATATAATATGTTACGAGTAGAAATGTCACTTTCAAAAGTGGGAGCATTCTGTTATCCAGTTTCCTTGGAAACTTATATTTTGTGCGTGTTTATCTTAAACAGCAGAAATAAATTCTTGACAATTCCACAGATCAAGTTATTCCTCAAATCGTGTTTCCCCCTCTCGTCTCGATCTACTCTTCAGTTCTCTACGACTTCACTTTTCTTTTCCGTTCAGACACTGATGTACTTTTGAAAGCGCGCATTCTATGAGTTATTTCCCAGATCGAAAATAAATTCTAGTTTCAGGAAGTATTATTTTTGGCATATTGTTAATACTACGCGATTTTAGATTTATGAATCGGAATTTTTGTGCATTGGGCAAACGAATTAAGTAAAAGATAATTTAAAAAAAGAAATATTAAAAACGACATTTTAATAAAATAATTTTGTAACATATATTGATATTTTTTTAAAATTTGTAATGGACTGTGGATTGGAGTTTAACCACTGCAGATCAAGTACACATTCCCCGGAAGCTTGATCTCTCTTTAGAGTGGCACCATAGAGGTGGATACCAAGTGCCGCAGGCAATTTTGACGTCCCATTTCCTCTCTAGAGAGAGGCACATGAGCTCTGACGATACGAACCTGTGTACTAGGATTTAATTTCCCCTAGAGCACCCAAGCCAAACAGCCACTCCAGGGATCTTTTACATGCCGTATAATAATACGACATGGCCACTGCCAATTTTCTTCATCATGAAAATCCACCGACTTGGCCGGGGTCGAACCCGCAACCTTAGGTGCAGAAGGGCAGCGACAAACCAATCACGCCATACAGCCGGCCCATACATTAATATTATACTGTATATTCCGGCGTATATGAAGTGCACCTATACTTTCAAACTGTATTTTTTAATTTATAGGTTAGGGAGAGGAGTTACATTAAAGTTGTACTAGAAAGCTGCTTGAGAGTTATTGTCGATGGATCACCTAAATTTAAACCATGTCCAAGTGACAAGGATGATACCTGAGCTGGCACCTCGCTCTATTAACTTTCATATCAACGGAGGACGTTAGAGCCTCGACATATTTAACGTGCATCGCCCTCCTTTTCACGGCGAGTTTTCAGTGGTAATAGACTAGAATTCATGACACACCAACCAGGAGTCCGTGACCTTGAGCCTTAAGAAACCGCTGCAACTTAATTTTTAGATAATTCACCGTATGATGCAAATCTTTTTTTACTATGAAACTTGAAACAATAATATGTAATGTTCTTATCTTTTGAAGTAATTTGTTCAAAGTATTATACCAGGCATTTGAAAAATGATATACTGATAGAACTTAACCTTTAAAGTACGAGGTTGAGTCGGAAAATAAGTTTCCCCCGTCGACTGTGGTCAGAGTAGTGTATGAAAGTCCAAGCATAGAATGAGACATTAAAGATAAGGCATAACTTTATTTTTCCACATATGTACCAAGTGCATTGAGACCTTTATCATACCTCTTGATAAGCTTCAAAATGCCCTCTTGGAAAAATTCAGGGCTTTGCATACGGCAGAAGCGTTTAATGGCTTATTTGACTTCAGCGTTGCTTCCAAAGCATCTTCTGGCGAGATTCTTCTTCAAAGCCGGTAACAGAGGAAAGTCACTTGGTGCGAAATCTGGACTGTATGGCGGATGGTGTAGGCGCTCCCAAGCAAGAGTTGAAATATGGTTTTAAACTGTCGTGACCGAATGCGGTCTTGCATTGTCATCCAAGAACAGAACGCCTGATCTGAGAAGCCCAGGCCGCTTTTTCCGAATTCATCTGCTTGATCACGGCCGACCTCTACCCAATGGTGTATCGGTGTCTTGCATGTTCACCTGTTGTTTCGTCGTTCACCCATAGCCGTTATATGCTTCTTCCGTATGCAAAGCCCCGAGTTTATCCTGGAGGGCTTTTTGATGCTTATAATCCGTATGATAAATGTCTCAATGTACTTGACACTTATGTCGAAAAATAAAGTTATGTCTTATCTTTAATGTCTCATTCTATGTTTTGACTTTCATACACAACTCTAACCACAGTCGACAGGGGAAACTTATTTTCCGACTCACCCTCGTACAAGAAAAAAGGTGTTGGAAGGAATGTGTGGATGTCAGAAGGGGAAAAAATATTTACAAAAGTCAATGTCATGCCCTGCCATACCAAAAAACAAATGCGTCGTGCCAGTCTAGTCAGCTAGTCAGTATATCAAACAATCTAGATAAAACCGAAGATGGATTAGAGTAATGGTGACGATAAAATAAATAGAATTCTCGAGGATGTGCCTTGAAGATACAACAGAAGACGAACATGAAGAACTTTTCATGTTATCCTATGATGAAAGTTCATAAAATATGTCATGTCTTTTAAATAAGCTTTAATTACATACGTGTAGAAATCGAAATTTTTTAATGCTCATTTTCACTCATTTTTAAAGCTGTCATTTTTATATCAGGCTTATAATGAGCACCCATAAATTTCGATCTCATTTTCTGAGTTAATATAAGCCGGAATATACAGCACTTGTATGAATGAATGGGTGTTTAACTGAACTCAGTGGTACAACAGCCCCTGAGGACCCAGTATACGTGA
The DNA here is from genome assembly GCA_019973955.1 of Trichonephila inaurata madagascariensis. Taxonomy (NCBI): domain Eukaryota; kingdom Metazoa; phylum Arthropoda; class Arachnida; order Araneae; family Nephilidae; genus Trichonephila; species Trichonephila inaurata. Next base: position 171,284 of record BMAV01010988.1, read on the forward strand.
CCTTGGGCTCTGAGGTACATGAGCAGATATTTCGGTCAAGTGGTCAGTCTCACGTGAAACCCCAGTGTTAAGTTCCCAAGCAAGATTGGTACTCATTTATCGACCCACTGAAGGGATGAAAAGGCCGAGTCGACCTTGCCTAACCCGGGGTTTGAACCTCGGACCTGTGGTGTGGAAGCACGATGCACTACCATTCAGCCACTAGGCTTCGAATGATTTATTGACGTTAAAAAAAATACATGAAGGATATTGGTGACTGACTTTGTCATTTTCAACCATGGTCAAGTAACAAGGGCGACACTTTAACTGACAACTCACTCTTCTAACTCCCCCCAACGACTTTGAGTCCTGACAGATTTAACGTGCATCTGCCTCTCTACACGGCAGGTCTTCAGCGGCACTAAGGGTCTACCTCATTACACGTCGGCTACGAGATTGTGAGAATTACGCTAAGCTGCCGTGGCCTTTTAACTGGTGTGTTATTATTTTAAAATGATCCTTAAACTAAAAAATTTCAGTGATTTATTTATACCATTACGTAAACTCTTAAAACTAAAAAAAAAAAAATTCTTTGCATGGCACGTTTCAATCTAACTATTTATCTTTCCTGTGAAAACAAATATTAGAAAGCATTGATCAATATTAACGTAAAACATTCATGTAATATTTTACATTTTGTGAAGAAATTTTTTTTTCTTTATAGGTGCTTAAAATTGTTAAATATTATGCTTATTTTTATAAATATCGTTAAATGTATACACGATGCAACGTTTTACTGCCATGCAGCTGCAATGTCGGCGTCTTGATGTAGATAGCATTACCCCTTTCATATCCACACGTGTTCCCTAAGATATTGCAGGATCTTTTCATCTGACATCACCCCGAAAACTGATGGCCGTGAGAAAAACACCACTCCACCCACGAGCCGGAACCCCGAGTTTAATTTGAGGTTAAGAGAGTAAGTATTTTGAAACACTGGAAAGGGGAGGGTTGTGTTTGCCTCATCCACAAATAAAATATTCTATGGAATGATAATGGTCAATATAACTTGCAACCGACTGTATATACTGTAATTAAGAGCTGTATGTAATAAATCAATTCTTTAATTTCTTAACTCTCACGCTATCCATTCATTTTCGCAAACAACGCAATGTATTTACAATTATAATACACATATTTTTTAAAATTCTTTTTAAGGTATCCGACTTCGTTCGGAACCGTGATTTTAAAAAAGCGCATAAATGGATAATTTTCGTGATATTTAGTATCACTTAGATTAGAATACATATATAAAATTGTTTTAAGGACATTTTGACAAAAACAATATTTCGGCAAAAAATTAACTTAGAATAACCTTTTTTCCAAATGTTCTCCTTTTGTGAAAAAGGCTTCTATTATAATAATATTTTACCTTTATACAGCTCAGACCTCTGTACAGAGGCTCAACTATGAATTTGAAAAATTCACATTATTTTCAGAGTTACTACCCATTGAAATAATTATTGGCATTTTTTTCTTAAAATTTCTCCCCTCTGTTGTCGTAAAACATAGATAAACCCACTTCTAAGTTATATATTTCAAAAATTCTAGTTGAACCTCTTTAAAGAGGTCTAAGGTATAGACAGGCGAAATATTATTATAATAGAATCATTTTTCACAAAAGGAGAATATTTTGAAAATGGTTCATTCTATGTTCATATTTTGTCAAAAATATTGTACTTACAATAAAAAATTATTTAATACTATTCTTAAAACAATTTTATTTACATTTTCTAATCTAAGGGACACTAAATATCATAAATAGTATCCATTAATACGCTTTTGCAAAATCATGGTTCCGAACGTAGTCGGATACCTTAACAGAAGTTAAATCAAATTTATTTACATTTACATTTGGCTATATTCTAGAAGTGAAGTTTTAATTTGGAAAGAGTTATTTAAACAGTTTTTAAATAAAAAGGAGATAATTGATAGACTAATAATTTATTAAAACATTGCATTCTAAATCAATATGAGGCAGTAGCGTAACGAAAAATATTAGGCCCCCCTGCAAAGTCAGGTTTTTAGTCCTAAGCCGGGTCTAACAAATGATTGCAAAACCATAACATAACATAGGCTTTGGCTCTCCTCCCATGATGCAAGGGTGTACGTAACGCCATTGATACGAAGGCTATATGCCAGGGGTGGCGAACCTTTATGGATCAACGTGTCATTTTTTCTGAAGAAATGTTTAATAAAGTATAGACTTGCCGTCAAATAATTTTGATTTGTGATTATTGGGAAAATAATAAAACTAAATACTAACAACTCAAAACTCTATATTTACTACGAAAAAATACATTTTGAACTGTAATTTTGTAAATATTTTAGTTATACGTATAATTCAAATTAAAGTAACATTGATACAACTTCTGTTGTTGCAGATTAGATCAGTGGCGAAACAGAGAATATTACCCCCAAAGTCAGGGTTTTGCCTTTAATATTTTATAAATTGGTTAAATATGTACTCGACGTCGGGCAAGCTTTTGGCCCCCCAGAATCCTGCCCCCCGTTCTATGTGGGTGTACGTTACGCCATTGGATTAGATGACAAATAACTTATGTTAGGATTGTAAGACAATAACAAATGAGTGTGCTCCCCTCCGCCTCGCGCACCACGACCGATCACACGCATTTTTTCGTAGTGCTTCATAGTAAACTCTGTCATTTTGAGCTAAAATACAAACCATTTCGATCGGTGGCGTGCAAAAAATATTGTGTCACGTGCCATCAATGGCACAAATGCCATTGGTTCGCCATCCCTGCTATATGCCATGAACCTCGATCGATTTTCGAGCCTCGAACAAGTGCAAGGCCATCTAGAAAAGGACTAGGCCGCGACAGCATTTTGATGACGTCAAGAAAGGAGGAAAGCTTTTCTACGCGCATTCGCTCTGTGAGGAATATAAAGCTTTGAACATTTATTTCTTTTCATGCCATAGGCTAAAATTTCCGCATTTATATTGATTTTTTTTTAATTCTTACTGAGAATATTTTTGATGAAAGTTAGCATTAATACGCTAGAATGATGCATAATATTTTTCCCCGAAAAAGGGACAAAATCACTCATGAAAGGCTCCTAACAGTATAAGAAAAGTCTAAGAAAAAACTGGCTCAATGTAAAATAATTTCAATCAGATAAAATAAAAAACATTCACTTGCAAAGAAAATTTGAAAAGTAGAGCATTAGAGGCATATTAATAAAAAAATCATGTAAATTTAGAAACATTTTGCTGGAGTTCCTTTTTCCTGTGAAATGACATTTTTTATGCTCATAGAATCAATGAATCATAACAAAAGAAAGAATCATAAAAAAAATGCATGCAAAAATATATTCAAATATAGAAATGACAAACAGTTTTAGACACTATATTAATATTGTATAGTAAAAATAGATTCTAGATTATACGTTAAAAATATTCAATTTTCATTCATTCAATATTCAAAAATTTTAAAATAATTTCAATCCAATAAAATAAGAAAGAAAATAGGAAAAGTAAAGTATTTGAGGCATATTATTATAAAAAAAAATAAATGCAAAAATATATACAAATATAGAAATGACAAACAGTTCTAGATACCACAATAATTATATAGTAAAAATAGATTCTAGATTATACGTTAAAAATATTCAATCAAAATAATTCATTCATTCAATATTCAAAAATATAAAATAATTTCAATCCAATAAAATAAAAAAGAAAATAGGAAAAGTAAAGTATTTGAGGCATATTATTACATAAAATGCGATAAAAATTTT
>BMAV01010989.1:0-52776 GCA_019973955.1 Trichonephila inaurata madagascariensis
TTTCTGAGAATTGATTTTTTTTTTTACTATACCTTTTTATTAAAATTTAAAAAATTTAATTAATAAATAAATAGTATCAAACAAACAAAAAATAGTCCAACATCTTATATAGAAAGAAAAATGGAAAATTGCCAGAAAAATCGCTTTCTTTTTTGTCACTTAATATTGTGGTTCTGTCATATGTATTGTAACTATTGAATAAAGGGTAACTAAAATAAAAATTTTCTTTGTTGACCTAAGTAGGAACTACTTTAATTTTTATATATATATTACTTGTTTTTGGTGTAAACAAGAGGGAGGGGATGTGGCTAGGTCATGGATGAAAGGAAATCGAAATTATCCAATAACTCATAAAACGATGCAAAAAAGTGAATATTTTTTATGTGCGTCTGATAGAAAGGTTTACGTAGCATTTAAATAAAAGCCAAAAAAATTGAGTTTTAATATTTTGATTAATTTTGCTTTAGTCTTATTGTTTCCCGCGTGAAATGTTGTCATATGTATGTGCGGAAAAAGGTAGAGTACCCCTGCTTTAATGGAGCAAACGTACCCCATCACACACACACACACACACACACACATTTAGGGATTTCTTATTTAAATTCCCTAAAATCTATTCCCTCCAACATGATGTTCATGCAAAAAGAAGAAAAAAACTTTGCACATCTATATGTAGACTCAAATATAGAGTGAATTTTTTGTCTCTTTCGATTTCAGACTGTCTCAGCGGGCCGTTTGTTACTCATCTCTGTTCTATGGTATGAAGATAAAGAGAAAAATAATTTAAATAAATAATTTCAAATTTTAATGTTGCAACAAAGGTAGTTAAACATTATATTAAAAAAAATCGGAAAAGACTTAATTTTGGATAAATAATTTTATATTCAAAATAATATTAACAATCAAAAACGATGATTGTTGACAAATGAGCACTCTGAATAGTGAATAGTACACTGTACATTGAAACATTTCATAGCCCCAGCTCTCTCTTCTTTCAAATGAGTTAGAATCAAACTTCTTTTTCCTTCTTCCGATTAATCGTGCGGTGGAATTTCGTCTTTAAAAATCGAATGAAAAAGCTTCTAAATGTACCTGAAGTTTTTTTCTTGTGACCATTTAGTAGGTGTCTTTTCATCGCAATACATGTTAAAAGGCACTAAAATACCTGCTTTTCTTTAATAAAAATTACTTTGACTTTTTTACCACAAATACAGTTCAATATATTTAATTTCTCTTGTGGCAGTATTTAACATAAAAATATTAATTTTTATTTTATTTTTCTCTTTATCCACAGGGTGTACCAGGATTATGGGGACAAACTGTAAAAGGTGGCAGGGAATATCACAAGGATTTAGATTTGCATAACAACCCATGGTCGGAAACTTCGTTGAAAAGTAGTATGACAGGCACAAGAAATGAAGAGACAAAGAATGGGACCATCTGAAATATGCATGGGTCAAAGCAGGGTCATGCGGAAAATTCGAGTCACTCGTGATCTACTCTCACTATGCCTGTTACCTCGTAATAATCCATATTCACAAAAATTGAGATGCAAATTAGTAAACATCTGGCTGTTCGGTGCATCTCACTGTGGGTACCTTTCGAGATACAATCTATCTTTGTACTGCTAGTGCTATCTTCTACAAATTCGTAAATCGTGTGTAGATCTGACAGCTCTGTGTTCGTAAAACATTTCATATTCCTCTGCAGGCAATGACAGCTGATGACACTGCAGTGAAATAGGTCTGATCCTTACAATGCTCTTGTGAACAAGGCCACCTAACACCGAAAGGAGACGTTTCCTACTATGGGCTGCTATGTAAATCTGAATCCTTGTAATGTCCCCTATCTCCCCTTAAAGTGTGCCCCCATAATCCTGGGACATCCTGTATATACTATAGAACATATTTTCCACATGGATAGGTTTTGAAATTCTGGAAGGAAAATTTTTGTCTACCCTAATGTGTATGTTATTGCAAATGAAATTTTAGAAATTAGGAAAAAAAAAATGTTGATGTGTATAGTTTTTTTTCGATGCAATATTATTTCTTTTAAAATTATTAGAACGTAGATAAACAATTTGTGTCATAATCATAACTAATTTGTAAAAAAAACTTTTTTTTTAATCTAAAAACAAATTGTAATAATTTAATTTTTTTCCAACTGGGGATATCATGAGCCATAACGTTGCTAAAAAGCATTACAATAAAGTGACAATGGTTGTTATTAAATTTGTTTAGTGTCGTATTAATAACTTCAAAAGCTTAGTTTGAAAGATAATCAGTATATTTCCTTAATGACACATTAAATCTTTTCTGAATCAGTACACCATGTTTCAATTACGATCTATGATTATACGAATAATAATAAAGAAAAGATACGATATGATATGCACGAGAATAAGGCAAATGGCTTCGATTCACAAAACATTTTTCCAATTATTTCTGATTAGCTTGGAGGGTTTTCTTTTTTGGCTTTTAACAGACCCATTCCCTTGTTACAGTACTTTTGGAAACGACTGGACTCTTAATAACCAGAAGAAAAATCCTATCGATAAAACTAAAGATCTCTGTGACCAGAACTCTTAATCTTCAAATAATGCATGCAATAAATAAATGGAACAGTACGACTAAAGCTTCTTCTAAATCTGTTCTAAGTATAATGTAATGCTCATAATAAATTTAATCTAATTTTTTTCAGAGTATATTATGAATAATAAAAAATATGATTCTACGTTCACTCAAAGAAATTATTTGTAATAAAACTTTGTTTCACGCATGAATAATAATATTATTATTTCATAAAAACAAAAAGTAGCTTAATCCCGAATCATAACCATGATAACCGACGGATTCTATCATTTTTATCTCATTATACATAAGGGTATTAATCTTTAATCTGGAATAATGCGCGAGCAAAATATATTCTATTGAAAAAAGAAATCATAAATATTTCATTCCTCCCTGTTTCCGTATCATTGGAAATACTTTGAATTTCCTCTAAGTTAGTTCAATACGAAAGTTCATATAAAAAATAAAAACTTTTAAGGTTAACTTTTTTAAAAAAATTTCTATGATATAATTTTACATATTAATTATGCTTCAATTTTTAATCATTAATTTTTAAGATATCAACTGCAGACGTCTATTATTAAATTATAAAAGCAAGCACAAATACTTTCAGTGCCAAACATAATATTATTTTCTTGTGTGGAGTTTATAAACTTCCCTATTCCTGGCATAAAATATATTATACTTAAATACGTGATTATTTTTTCTTGCAAAAATCAAATAAAAAAATTATATTCCCCAGACTTCTATATAGCCAGAATCCTTTCTAAGAAAATAAAGAAAACTTTTAGAGTTATTATAGTCTGTATGGATCAATAATAGAATTTAAACGAATGTATAACAGCTTTAATATATGCTTATTTAGCGTGTTATATTTAAAGTATAATTCAAATTCTTAATGTTGGATAATAAATAAAATTTTTTACAGTGAAAATTTCTAATGTTCAACGAAGTTTATAAAATGCTGAAACTCGATAATATTGCAGTGAATTCAGTAAATAAATACAAAACAATTGGTTAGTAGTGAAAGGTGACAGTAAATAATTTACCTCTAATAATAAGATAAATTCAAGAGTAATTTTATAGTTGTGCCTGTCTAATTAGCGCAAGTGTATGTAAACTAACATTTCATGCCTTTTTGTCCTAGGTAAGATCAATAGCAAAAACTGTCTCAATCAATAGTACTGTCTGAAAGCGATGAATACATAAGAAGTTTCCTCTAATATCTGTTACAAAAAATAATTGTAGTTGGTCACGCATTAAAAATTTCGTTACCTTCTCTCAAACCAGGCTGATTAAGATTTATATTGGTCTAAATATTCGTGAATGTTATTGGAAGAGTTTCGTAATTTCGAACAATCATTAAGAAACTAGCTGCATGACTCGGCGTTGCACGGGCTTTCTTGATTGCATAAATTTTTCCTTCTCCTGTCAATATCAGCAACATGGGTGGGATTTTTATAACAATATGCCAGTAAAATATGCTTTTTTGAAATTTCCTTTGGTTTCTTTGCCCCATCGTACGGGTTTCTTTACCTTCCGCTTAGCCTGACGTTGCACCGGCTTTTACCGAGTGTATAATCCCTATGGAAATTTTTTCTGTTTCTCATGACGCCAAACTATGTGTACGCGTGTAATGTGAGTGATTTCTATAATTATGTCGTTAAAATTCCATTTTTCGAAGTTTGTTTCGCTTCTTTCTTATTGTCAGACAGGTTTCTATTTCCTCCATTTAACCTGGCGTTGCACGGACCTTTTCGAATACATAATTCGTCTTTTAATTAACATATTCTGTACCTAATATCGTACTAGTAATTTAAAAAAAAATCATAGCAAGCCATTCGAAAATAATCAATGAGAGAAAATTTTAGTTAAGAATTTATTCGTATAAAAAAGTGTTCCATATACTCAGACACTGTATCCTTTATCTTACCCAGATTATTTTTATTTCGGACAAAACTATTCGTGATTCTATTTCATATATTTTCTATTTAAAATAACTTATTTAGGATTATACCTGTTCTGGATACAACTACTTCAAGTACAAATAATCCAAAGAATTCCTTCCTGTATTTAAAATCCATATCTAGTAATAGATCTAACTATTCCAGCAGTAATAAACTTAACAGATGAAAGTGTTCTTATTTTTAGTTAAACTAAAATGGTTTTCGAAATTTCTGATAAATTTAATATGGATAATACTGTATATATCTCTTTCAGAAATATATTTAATGGATAGTATTGTATTTGTTTTTATAAAAAAAAGGTGAAGTTTTAAATTTTTGAAGGAGTTGAGGGGTTGGTTTTCCCTTTTTGTTGTATAGGTGCATGATTATTGGTCTTCAAACAATGAAAAATGTTTCTTGCTTTTCTGCAAAATGTTTTCTTCGAAATAAAACTTCGAAAGCATTTAATTTTTAATTTTCTAAGCAGAGCACATTTTTTTACATTATTGTAACGTTTTCTTCTTTGAGAGCCCATTCAGTACAGGAAAACATTTTAATGAAAATCACTAAATTCTCTTACTTTGTTAAAAATTCATTTCTTTTGGAACTTTACTTCGTTGAAAATAAAAGCTCCCAACTTTAAACTCTTACATGAAATGAGTTTTTTAGAATGATTCAGTTTTGCTTTTAGCCTTTTCTAAGAGCAGAAGCAAAAGTTTCAAAACTTACTCTCAAGTTTGAATTAATTTTTAATCTTAATATATTTTCATGTTTAGAACATGTAAGTCCCTCCTGATAATATATTGCGAAACTAAAAAAAAAATTGTTTTGCGTTGAACACTAATTTCCTTTATTTTTTATTTATTTATTTTTTTGAAAACTGAACTAGCTAAATTACAGAATTTCCCCCTTTTATTTAAAGTTTAAGAAGAAATGGGAAATATAGAGCCTTAAAGTTTTGAGCCTTCTTTTTTTCTTTTTATTGAATATGTTTCTTTATTTAAGATATTGATACATATTTATCTTTTTTTTTTAACTTTTGCTGTTGATCCCTAGTTATTCTGTTAATGTAAAGTTTCGAGGGGAAAAAATTCCCTCTGAAAATATTTAACTGCTTTTAGTTTTATTAAAACTGATCTTGAATGTTTTCTCGAAAGTTATGAAGAATAGTTTACAGCAAGGGTGTAAGACTCAAAGCTAACTTGGGCCCAACAAACAAGATTTAACTTTAGATGGGCCGCAAAAAAAATCAATATTCATAGAAACGTAGGTTTTTTTTTCGAATAATACATTATGATAAACATATATGAAAGAACAAGGAAAATGTTATGTTTATTTCCTGGCACTAGACATTTCTTCTCCGCTACTATCTTTCCTATTTCGGGAAATATTTTTAAAAATTTTTATTATATATTATTGTGTCCCAATATATTGGTCGGGACGCAATTTTGACACCCCTGATTTACATCTTTAAAAATTAATAAAAATAGTGATCATTTAAAAAATTTCTCATTGATACAACTAGTTCTGTTGTTACTAATTTAAATAAATAATATATAAATTGCATATAAAATATAATTGTTCTGGTGAGAGAAATATATGTTTGATACAGAAATACTTATTCATGTATCAGCAAAGTTAAAGTTTATAGTATCCAATAATCACACTTCATTGTTATCAGGTACGGGTGTTAGGGCAGCTCCACTTGTAATACTAAAAACTGGTTTTAAAACTGTTCATTATGTGTTATATATTGAATACTGAATTCACAAATTAGCAGAAAAAAAATAAGTTTAACTTAATTATTGGTATTTATATTTATGCATTCCTTCAGGATATTATTTTTATTGTTCTCATTTACTTTACTGCCAAGTCCACTACAAATTTATTTGTTAGAATGAGATATAAGCAGGTTTCAATAATGTTAATTTGACTTCAGCAAATCTGCTCATAAACTGAATCCATATAAAATCAACCCTTATAAAGAATCTTAGAGAATATCTTTATAAAAAAGACTGGAACACCTAGTTATAATTTAGGCAGGTTTCTAAGCAAGCTCATTGCTTTTTGCTAACTTAAGAAAAAAGATTAAAAAGCAATGTATTAAAGAGGAGATAATCTGTGATTAATATGTTTTCAAAGCATATGGCAATATTTTAAAGGGACTTTTAGAAAATTCAGTTAAATTTATATGCAAATCAAAGAAATTTCAAAATAGTAAGAAAAAGTTGTTTTGCGTTATCAACATATGTAGTTCTTAAATAGGATTTCAATATAAATTTCTTTATTTCTTTACGGGCACTTTGAACGAGATATAAAATTTCTGAATATGCAATAATGCAAACAAATTTTAATGTATCATGTGTGTATTTCTCTAACTTAAAAAATGGTATAGCTTTCGGTGGTAAACTGTTGACCTTGGCAGGGGTGCTTATTTGATCCACTGACCTACCGGTCCACAGCTACGCTGTGCACGCCTAAAACGACTGAGATGAAATGAATGTCTATTTGGGCCAGTCATTAAGGGCCGTCCTTTCCTGTCCTTTGTTGTTCGCCTCTTACAGATGGAGGCACCGCTGCATATCCCCTTCCTAGAGAAGAAAGTTGTTTTTTCTGTTTTGACTTTCTGAAAGATACTGAGAGAAGGTTGTTTTTCCAGCCAATTACTGCAATTGTTATACATCTCCATTAGGTCTGAGTATCGTTGGAACGTTTTTTCCGTTGACGTTGTGAGCAATCTCTTGTTGAGATGGCGGGTCTAGTTGACACGTGTACTTTTGTCATTTTGAATCACCAGTCGTGATTTATTGAGAATGTCTCTCGAGAATGTCTATGTGTCAGTAGGTAAGACTCTCTATGGAATGAAAGGCAAAATCAACCAGCATCGTTAGGCTGTGCTATCATCTAGTGCTCAATTCCAGGGTCAACACTTCAGCGACAAGCTGTTGACCTTGGCAGGGTTGTTTATTTGATATACCGACTTACCGGTCCACAGCTACACCGTAGATGTCTTAGACAACTGAGACGAAATGAACCCCTATTTGGGTCAGTCGTTAATGGCTTTTATTCCTGTCCTTTGTTGTTTGCAGCTTGAAAGAGAAGGCATCACTGAAAACTCAAATACATGCACCTCTGAAGGGGTTATATCAATTTGCTGTAAGCAAAGATCTTGATATTATCGAAATAGAGAAGAAACTGTTTTCAAAACAGTATGCTAAAATTTATTTTATCTTTTCACCTTTTCATAAACGATATATTACACAATTAGTCTCAGTTAGTTAGTTTCAGTCTTGAAACATTAAACATTACATTTAAAATTGCGAAGCATTAATTACAGAATGAAATTATAAATTCTTAGTGAAAATATTTTAAACCTTACGTACACAAAAGGCACAATTCTTATCCTAAAAGTATTACATATCACCAATGGGGCACTAGAAGGTACGACATATTCAGGATTTGCCCAGCAGAAGAAGGATAAATTGGAAAAATACTCCCGTTTCCAACATTTTTGATGCAACATATCGTCAGTCTAATTATCAGACTGCGTAACTCCATCTGGGATGCTAATTTGATACAGTAGGGCTTGGCGACAAGTTGTTTATGTTCGCTAAGATATGCCATAGTATTACAATATGATTTACTTTGATATTTTTATCGTGCGATTATGTGTGGTTGCCATGGGGATAACGTATATTAGTGTTAGTTTTTTGTTTTGGTTTTTTTCAGCGGGATCTCTGCTCAACAAAAGTAACACTTGTTACAAATTTTGTGTCATGAAAGTTTAAAACAGTGTAAATAATTTATATCTGGAAGTGTAATACATTAATATTACTTTCTGTTGTATTTATTTTAAGTTAAAATCTTGCCACCACCTCTCCCTTCGAAATCTAGTTTTCTTATGAAATAAAAAAATTAGTGATTACACTGATCGAGAAATAAATTAAAAGAGCGGAGCGCGCACTGAGGCATGGCGTAGACAAAACAAAAGGATTAAGGAATCGCGCCAAAAAGCGCTTGTGGAGCGTTGCACTCCTATATCAAATCAGTTACCTCGGTGGAGTTACGCAGTCTGATAATTAGGCCGACGATATGCTTTTTTTTGCATTTCTTCCGTTTTTATCTTTTCACGTTGCATGTAATATCTTTTCCTCACATTTAATCTCCTATTCCCTTTAAACTTTTATGGAACTTCATAAGTTCTTACATTGAGAATAATTGAATAAAAGCATGAATACAAGGATTATGCATTATTAATATTGTTTTCCGAATTTTAATTAAAGAGCGAAAAACAAACAAGTTATATTCAAAACGTTTAAATAAAACGGATAAGAATAAAACAGCGTGAGATGTTCAGGGCCTTATAGCGTATACTGTACTGGACAAAATACATAGACAAAGCGTTTGCGTATATTCACAGAATATACGGTATTGATTTCCAATAAAAAAAAAAAATAGTACTTAAAATCGCCGTCAAGGAAAGATTTGTGCAGTAATCATACCTAAGTACGATAAAGGAATACCTAATTGTTAATTGAAATAGTAAATAACACACAACTTCGTTGATAATAATAAACAACATTTATTGTTACTTACATTATTGCGTTTCAATATCTCCACTATTCTGATGTTCCAATATCCGAATACGGTGCAAAACGTTTTCATTGGAGGCACGCAGTTACAGACACATGTATTCGTTCGATATGTAATGGTGTTTGATTCCTTAAAGTTTAGATGTCGGAAACATGCCCTTGATACACAATTCTACTCAGATATTTTTGGTTGACAAAAATCACAAAATATTGAGATCAAGAGATCTGGGTGGTTATATCGTGAGAAATACCGGACAAATTATTATGCTATTAAAGAAACGCTACCACAAGATATTCTGTATCCAACGTTCATTGTGCAGAGATGTATCATCTTGCAAAAAATGGTAGATTGTAGATGTCCATTTTCTTGCAATCTTAGCATCATAAAGTTCTCAAGTATATCAATATACTTGGGAAATTACCAGAACAAATTACTGTTTCATTCGGTAGAATTTCTTTATAAAAAAGATGACTAGTGATGTTGATGTCGTGTCTATGACGGACCAAATCAAATAGTGGAAAAGGCCCAGATGACTGCTCTTGCAATTTGTTGAATATTATCCACATAGAGGTTTGTTGACGAAAACAGGTCCCCTATTTCTTATAGAGCAGCAAGGATAGCTGGACAATCAAAATAAGAACATGCGTTAGCTCTGTATGTGAACAGTTATCACAATACTTAAAAGTTCTTTTTATCATTCCTATCAATCTTCATTCCTCTGTAATGATATGTTCTTACAATAGTAATTATCTTTATTATAAAGAGGTCTCTCCACTTATATTACAGAGTTGATGTTTTACAGGGATTGACTTCTCTCTGAATTTGAAATTTGCGAAAGCATTTGTGTCTAATAAGGTAACATTGGCAACGTTGTTATTCTTGTGATTTCAAGCCTCTTTCCCCAGTTTATCCACATTTTCATTGCCTGTAGTGTCAACATGTGCAGGCAACCACTGGAGAAAGCAATGATGAAAGAAGATAAAATGAGCATTAATGAGCATGTAAATGCAAAGTTGTCTATAGTGACATATATGGCTTTGGCGCAGTCCACTTACGGTAGACATGTAAAGTGATACCAATATGCAAATAAACGCGTGTTTCATCATACCATAAAATCTTCCACGAACAAGCATTATCCATGTCCCCAGATGAAGTACTGAAGCCACGACTCCCGGATTCCATCGCCCAACCAATCGCCGTCATGCCACTAAGCAGAAAGGAAAACCCCACATTCGTCAAGCTCCCCATCATAGACTTATCATGATATGGGATTGAGGACTGTCTTACAGTCCAGATGCCCAAAACACAACGCCCATTCAACCATTCATTCAACCATTATCCATGTCCATTCATGCTAAAAATCTCGAGAAAAAAAAGTCAATTCGGGTATTTTTATCTCTAGGTAGTAATTGTTCAACGGAATAGATTTTATAGGAACAAAAATTTCAAAATTTTATAAAGTATTTTCCTTTCCAGTGAATATGGGATACCTGTTGACGCGGATATAGCTCGTATATTTCTTGTATCCTGTGCATATTAACCATCTCTCTTTCTTTCCTTATTAGCAGTTGAAACTTCTTCAACTTGTTACTACTTGATCCCTTTTATTCTTCTTCCTGGTTGCACTTTCACAGCTTCAGTGGATTCAAATCATTCAATTATTTACCACAAGTTAGTTCTGCGGACATTAGTTATCTTCCTAACTTTTTCAATTGCCGGAATTTTCAAATTTGCAGTTTATTAGAAACTAAGATAACTTCCCCTTATTGGTTAGTAAATGTTTTCATTACCTTTAAATGCGCTGGGTAAAATGTGTCGCTGCTGTTGCTTTAAATTTTTTAAGTTCCAAATATTTGTAGACAAATGGAATTTTCTTAAGGGAATGCAGTATGATTCAATTGAAAAAAATTGGTGAAAAAATACAATATGATTTTCTTAGCCTAAATTATCCTTTACATACTGTTCTATAATGTCACAAAACTTGAAAGTTCTAAGTCTAAAAAAATTGCAGAGTTATGGCAACTTTGAAGTTCGTTTTTATTCCCATCCACAAATGGCACACATATCAAAACTTTAAACTGACTTATCTTAGAAAGGTAAAATAATTAGTTTGTCTTCATTTAAAATTGAAAGCTTTTTTTCTGTTGTGCCCAGTGCCTTAATAGTTTTTTCTAACTATTGCTAATAATGCATGTAGCAAAAGTTGGTATGCATTTTTAAATCAAAGCAATAGTTATTTTTCTTTAAATAACTGAATTTAGAATTTACACATTTTTAAGGAATTTTTAATAAGCATTCATAGAAAAAGCATTGCACAAATACAAATCATGTTATTCCAAAACTCATGCTAACTTTGTGGTTACAAAACGTACTTGTAAATCAAAATTCATGTGCGTACGTCAATTTTTTTAGGAGGAGTAGCATTTTAAAATCACTTCATAATTTATTTTCCTTAAAAAACTAAATGGCTAACTTTTTAAGAAATTTTGAGCATAAAATCTGTTTAACATAATACATACACATGAGGGGAAATCAAACAAAATTGAAAAATCATTACATTAAAAAATTTTGTGTAAATAATATCACATCCCCTTAAGAGAATTTTCAAAATAGCTATAAGTTATATATTTAAATAAATATACTCCAAATTATTGTGTATAATTGGACACATTGGATTTTAGAAGTAATTATTACTTAGAACGATTGACCAAAATCACATAGTTATATACAATGCACAAATCGTAAAACCAATAAAAAAACACTTTTTATAATATAGTTACAAGTAAAACTCTCTATATCTTATTCAATAATTTATGAATAATATTCATTTATCATGGTAGAACATGCTTGCTTCTAGAATTTAATTTATTTCTTTACTTTTCTTGTTGTAAATTCGAAAAATCTTCTGTACAGTAACAAGTTCAGTAATGGATTCAACAGACTGAAGTAGAAAGAATTTGATTCACATCAAAAATAGAACAAATATTAATAGTTTGTTTTTAGTAATCGCTTCAATATATATACTTTGTATGTTTCTTTTAATATATTTCTCTTACAATGTATATACTTTGATATAAGTTTTCGATAAAGCTTTCAGGGAGAAAAGATGAAGCTTAAATATCTTTGCTATATCTTAATGTGTCATTGAATTGAAATTAAAATAATATATTCATATTTTATAAAACATTATTTTAACAATAAATATGCATATTTTCCCAATAGATAAGTTGAAACAAAAGTACATGCGCCTGAAGTATATTATTACTGTAATTGACAACCCTTATAATAAATTGATATGCGAAATATGGAATTATAAAACAGGGCAGAGAAAAGTCAGAAAGAATAGGATTCGGAAGTTTTTGAAACAAGAGTCATCCAATTAAAATTTGATCTTTTTAAAAAGAAGGAAGAATAGTTGAAAGGAAAACAAATGAGTAAGAAACTGATATAAGTATTGCTTCTATTTCTCTTCAATGCTCGATTTGAGAAATATTTTAAATTCAAAAACGTGAAATCACGTTGCGACATGATTGATTTAAGTGCACGGAACACAGAAACTTATGGGTATTTATTTATATATCACTTTCCTTATATGTATTATTACTACTTTTATAAGCTCACAGGTAATTATATTTATGTTCTCAGACGAACATAAATATTTTATCCATAAAAGTAATCTATGTAAAAGAAATCTCATACTTCAGAGCAAAAGCTCTTTGATTTGATTTATTCTCTATTATGCATGTTGATTTTCATTTTTATCAGTGTATCTTATCAATTTTTTCTCGTTTAGATAGCATTTATCTTTCTCATTATATGTTTCTACTTATTTATTCTATTTATTTTAACGTAGAAAGTGCTTTAAACACAGGATAGAACCAAGCATATTTAAAATAAATACTATTCATCAATTGGTACAATATTAATTTTGTATTGAAAGATCAATAACTTCTTTGTATATGTATATGTATAAGTTTATTTTAAGATTCGAAATAATCTTTATTTTCTTGACTTATTTCTCATTATGTTCATTATAACATGGGGACATAGTACGATTTACGCAAAAATTTTTAATTTAAGGATTTAAAAAATTTTTTGGGTTGCCTCCTATGAGCGTATACTATGTAAAACAGATTTTGTGCTCAAAATTTCATAAAAAGCTAGCCATTTAATTTTTTAAGAAAAAATTTGTGAAGTGATTTTAAAATGCTACTCCTCCGACAAAAATATACGTACACGCATGAAAATTGATTTACAAGTAGTACGCCCAACTATGTATAACAAAAGTTGGTATGGGTTTTGCGATAACATGATTGATATTTGTACAATACTTCTTTTTATGAATGCTTATTGAAAATTCCTCAAAAAATGTATAAATTCTGAGATCAATTATTTTTAAAAAACTAAGTATTGTTTTATTCAAAAATGCATACCAACTTTTGTTACATGTACAATTAGCAATAGGTAAAAAAATTCAAAGCATTAGGCACGATAGAAAAAAAGCCTTAGCATTTTAAATGAAGTTCAATGAAGACAAACTAGTTATTTTATCTTTCCGAGATAAGTAAGTTTAAAGTTTTGATTTGTGCTATAGGGATATGAATAAAAACGAATGTAAAAACTATCATAATTCTGTGTTTTTTAAGTTTAGATCTTTCAAATTTTGTGAGGTTATAGAAAAGTATGTAAAAAATAATTTAGGCTAAAAAAATTAAATTTGATTTTTGGATCGATTTTTGTCAATTGAATCGTACTGTGAACCCTTAAAAGCTAAAAACTGTTACTTTAGTCCTCGATGTAGTGTTTTAAAAAAAGATATGAAAATGAGAAAAGTCTTCAGAGAAGGAAATTATTTAAATAAGTATAAGGTAAATTTTTTTCCTTTCAAGAAATTTTGGTATTCGAATCTAATTGGAGAAACATGTGACTCTGTCTTTTACATGTAAAATGAGTAATCTTTCAAAAATATTTACTGTTCTTTCAAATTTTAAAAGTAAAATTTTATTTATATGCGAAATTATACCCTTATATATATATATATATATATATATATATGCGGTTAACACTCAGTCCCACCTATCACTTAAGTTCAAGGTATTACTTTACTATGATTTTTCAATCATTTTTTCTCTTAACACGAAAAGGTTTCTTTTTTGGGAATGAAGAAAATACGGAAGACACCAACCACACAGGCGAAATTTAAAAAGGGTGTGAAATAAAGAGACGTAGTTTCACACGTTTCGAAGGCTAACTTGACTTTTAAATACCCTCGGAATAGCGTGTGACATGATTCAATAACTAAGCTACTTTCGCTCTCTATCCCTACAAATGCCTCATCTCTCGTCATTTGGCTTCGGAGTTCGGTCCCTAGTACATCGCAGTGTGATTAAAAATCAGTGTCTGGTTCGTATGTTATTTTTCTGCCTTAGAAGAATTTCTTTTCGAGCACAATGACAAATAGCTTGTGTGTGTGGGGGGGGGGCAGCAAACTGCTACTTCGCTGTAAGTGAATATAAAGCTTCTTAAGTTTGTTGAGCAAAAACAGAAGATGAAAACGGAAATCTGTAAAGATTTTGGTTTAGCTTAATTTTGTATTAAATTCCATAAAGTTTTTGTGAATGTTTTGTTACATTGGTTTTTGAATGCGAAATTTCATTACAATCGGGCAATTCTTCTTAGTTCTTCGATTTTTCGTTATAAAGTGTATTTCTTCATTGAAATTTTCATATCTTCGCATTTGTACTTTTTATGATGTATTACGTGAACCGATATGATAGACTTTTAATTTTACAAAAATATTAAAAATAATTCCTTTGTTAGTATCACTGTTATTACCAATTATAACCACTAATGCAATCAGACAAATATTGTTCGATAGATTCTAGATCCTAAAATTTTCTCTTAAGTATTTTTATTGTAACATATAATATAAATAGAAAATGTAATTATCTACGAGTTTGTAATATAGGAAATTCTCTACAGCATTACAATTCGATAAATGACGATACATAGACAGCTTTGATTCAGTATCATGTTTAATAAAGGAAATTAATATTAGAGTGACATTACTAGTCTGTAAATATTCATTGGTATCAAGAGATATTTTATACGCTACCGCTTTTATATTTTATTGCACTGAATGGTCGTAAACAGCCTTAGAAATAATACTTCAGTTGATGTAGTTTTACATATGTATTATGCAATTAGTCGAATGATTATCAAGATATAGTTCTAATATCAAGAGCTCACCTTTATGATTTGCACAGTTCAAAATGCAGAATTTTAAAGGATGTTTCATTGCGAAAGCTTTTCATGTAAAGTGAATGCAAAGCAATCGAGTGCACTGAAACAAATCACACAATGCATAATAATGTTCTGCTTTTGAAGGTTTGATTGTCTTATCACATCGTGTTATTTGAAAACGATTTTCGTGAACCAGCTGAATATTTTAAAATGAGATATTCACTACCATTTCACCCTATATTGCTTTAATGTTGGTTATTTATGCCTGTTAGATGGGCCTTAAATGAAATCCAACAAAGGTAGGATCGATATCTTTTGTCAAGAAATATAAGATTGGAAATATCCAACTTAAGTTGTAACTGAAGCTATTTTTTGTTGTTGCTCATCTCCATGTCTAGCCAAGCTATATCCAGTCCATGATTTTACTCACTCTCAAAATGTCAAACACCATTAGAGGGTCTTATAAAGATCTTGTTTTGTAAGCTCAAGGCAATTCTAGAGATGCCTGACCGGCAGAACACCTAACACAAGTCGGAAGAACTTTGTTTCCATCCTTAAAAGTCAAAGTTCGGAGGTGGCCACTCCGGAAACGAGTAAGCATATAGTTTGTTCCTACCTACTGCATTGAAGAAAAAGAGAACCACCAGGGCGTTTAGCCTCATACTAATGATGAGCAGGAGGAATAGTTGATTGCTTGTTGTTGATGTAGATGAAGTGCAGTTCTGAATAGGTGAGAGGGGCCGACTTCCTGGTGGGTTGACTGCCCCATCTTTTGCTTGAGCGTCAGCAATCTTCTTGCCCGCGATGTTAACGTGTAAAGAAACCCATTCTGAAGCTGTTTAAAACACGATCAATTACACTGTTATGTAACGTTGTGTATCCGTTCTTGATTTTTTTGCGATTTGCATCGTTACATTTGATACTGCCCCCAGAACTTGATGAATTACTATTTTTTTTCTGTTCAAAAATTGCTCAATGCATGATCCCTTCTGTGGAACTATCAAACTATCATGCATACATAGCTAAGCACCGTATTTGGCATGAACAGGTTCCTTTATCTGAATCGTAAAAGGGTGGTTATGGACTACACAATTTTGATAATCTGTTGGAAATGATCAAGTAATATGTCCAGTGTTTGTAAATGTTTGACAATAAAGGAGTGACTGGAAATAATATTCAATGACACTCAATTGAACTTTTAGTTTTAAAAAAAAATATTCAATACTATTATATTTTGCTTTAAGTGTAAATTACGTGTTATAGTTTGCTTTAAATGTAAATTACGTGTTATAGTTTGCTTTAAGTGGATATCTTTTTTAAAGTTCTACTTAAATCATATATTTTCAACTAAATATTATATTTCTGAGTGAAGGCATCTACAGCATATGCAGACTGTTCATAAGCTATGTCCCTACAAATGTCGGATAAAAGAAACCCGCGAGAAAAGAATGAGACCTACGTTATATATATATTTTTATTATTATTATTATGGACAAAAAGTGCTAACGTTTCGTTAATTGTAAGAATAACATTTAAAGAACAGACTCAGCTTCTTCCTAACTGTACTGTAAACTTATCTAGACAGTCTTATTGTCTATACTTTTAGCTTTTCCTGCTCTATGAATTTTCGATGCTTTTTCTATTTAAAAATTGTGTTAAATAATCCTCTATTCCTTCCTCCTTCCTCAGTGGCTAGACAGCCCAGGGTGGGCCTTGGCCTTCTCAAGAAGCCATTTCCAGGCCAGCCTTCTTCTTGCTAATGTTCTCCAAATCTAAGTTCTAAGAACAAGGAGATCTTTTTCCAGGCCATCAATCCATCTAAGATTTGGCCTACCCCTTCTTCGTGTGCTAATTGGTTGGGCATTGAGGACTTTATTAAGGTATCCGACTACGTTCGGAACCGTGATTTTAAAAAAGCGCATAAATGGATAATTGTCATGATATTTAGTGTCACTTAGATTAGAATACATGTATAAAATTGTTTTAAGGACATTTTAACAAAAAGATTTATTTAAATACAATATTTTGGCAAAAAATTAACTTAGAATAATCTTTTTTCCAAATGTTCTCCTTTTGTGAAAAATGCTTCTATTATGATAATATTTTGCCTGTATATAGCTCAGACCTCTTTACAGAGGCTCAACTAGAATTTTTGAAAAATTCACATTATTTTCAGAGTTACCACCAATTTAAATAATTATTGGCGTTTTTTTCTTAAAATTGCTCCCCTTTGTTGTCGTAAAATATGGATAAACACACACTTCTAAGTTATATTTTTCAAAAACACTAGTGGAGCCTCTGTACAGAGGTCTGAGCTATTTACAGGAAAAATATTATTATAATAGAAGCATTTTTCACAAAAGGAGAACATTTGGAAAAAAAATTATTCTAAGTTAATTTTTTGCCGAAATATTGCATTTAAATAATTTTTTTTATCAAAATGTCCTTAAAACAATTTTATACATGTATTCTAATCTAAGTGACACTAAATATCAGGAAAATTATCCATTTATGCGCTTTTTTAAAATCACGGTTCCGAACGTTGTCGGATACCTTAACCCTGTATTGAATTTATGTAATTTTCAAAGTAATATGAATGTAGTTATACAGAGTGCCCCAGGATTATTAGGACAAACTTTATTTTGAGATAAAACATCTAAAGGATTCAGATTTGCATGGCAACCCATGGTCATAAACTTATTTGTTTAACGCTAGGTGGCGTTGTTCAAAAGAGAACTGGAGGAGACAAACCTGCATGATCACAGTCATTTAAGCTGTCATCACCTTCACAGAAGTAGGGAACTGTATTACGAGTAACTAGCTGGCAAGTATGCACTTAATTAATGCATTGGCAGAAGGAAATGCATGATCAGAAGAAAGATTATTTCGTGAAAAGTACCCACAGAAATGCACCGGACCACCAGATGCTTACAAATTTGTATCACAATTTGTGTGAATATGGATCATTACGAGGTAATAGTCATATAGTGAGGGTGGGCTACGAGTGCACTTCCAGTATCGAACTAAATGAGTTGGATATCATTCAAATCCGAGCACCAGCGTACGATAAGTTGTTGATGTCGTAGGAGGATCCCGGGATAGTTTTTAGCGTGTTTTGCAACGTGAAGGCAAATCATTACAAACAGTACAGTCACAAATTGTCATGCAAATTAATAAACATCCGGAAGTATGGTGAATTTCTATGTGCATACCTTTCTCAGTACAATCTTTCTGCTGCTCGTGCATTTCGTTCTGCCAATTCGTGAATCAGGTGCATATCTGCCAGCTAAGTTTCCGTTTAACTGTTCCATACTGCTCTGCGCGCAATGGCTGCTCAAATGACTGTGGTAATGCAGGTCTGTTTCCTGCAATGCTCTTGTGAACAACTTCACTAAACGCAGAACAAAGACGTTTCCGACCATGGGCTACCAAATATTGCATAGAGCAACTTTCTTTTAAAAATTTTGAAGAATGACCATTGCACGCTAATAAAAATTAATATGCACAGTAAAAATCTTTTATGCAATGCTTGCCGCTGTATTTGAGTAGCTGTTTAGACAGGCAGTTTTTCGTTCAAATTGTAAAATATATTAGCACATGCAGATATCATCTATTGATCAAAAGAGGGCGCAGCTGCATGTAAAGAATTAGTTTGCAGAGATGATTTCATTGATGACGGGAGGACGCCGCTGTATGAAAGATTTCTTTCTTTCTATTTTTGGGCGGGAAAATGGTAGAATTTCAGAACAGAGATGGTGGTGAAACAAGTTGTTTAAAGAGGATTTATAAGATTTAATGCCATGTGCATTTGTAAATTGTGTTGTGTGTCAACAGAAAATAATAAATGGTTATTTCGGTAAGCAGAAGTCTCATTTTCAATTAGAAGGACATAGTATAGTAACAACAAATTTTGTTTTGCTATGTATAAGTTGCAAATGCAGTATAGAGCAATGACTTTGTAGAAAGCATCAGGGACTGACTTGGCAATATGCGATTTTAATTTAAGATCGGAATGTCAGCAATGGGCAATCATCAAATGCTTTAAGAAGCGTATGGACAATATATTGTACATTTGAAGTGTTTCGTGAAAGATAAAGAGTTTCGAAGAATCAAGAGGTTAAACAAAAAGTGACAACTACACTGAAGTGTATCCCAAAATACTCTTCCTCGCATAATTTCTGTGACTTCTACAAGCGTTGTCAAATGTGCATGCCATCGGACGATGATTACTTTGAAGCATAGTGAACCGTGTTTACAAATTTGTGAGAATGCATTTCGCAAAATATATGATTCACTGATCTTTTCGAAAGTTGGTTGTATAATAGAACATATACATTAGCATTTTAACAGCGAAATTTGCATATTCGAAAATAATCTGTGCTGAGTATGATTCCAAATAAAATATAGCAATATAGTAAACAAAATTCAGACTCGATTGATCATATATACAGTCATTTTTGATACAATCAACTGCATACTTTCTGAGATAAAAATATTCTTATATATAACACTAGCTTTATATTTATTTTTAAGGTAATAGCATTTTTTAAAAATTATTGATTAAAAAAATAACTTTCTTATATTACAAAACAAAAAGAACATTATAAAGAAGTTTTCATAGTAACTTCAATGAAAATAATTTTATTAAAATTCCTGCAGCATTCAACATTCTATAAATATTTTGTTTTGATTTTATATAGATTTTACCTCCAAAAAACTTGCAAAACAATTTTTTTTTTTTACCGTGCTGTAGAATACTTTGAGTATTATTCACAAACATGCATAATAATTCGGGGAGAAAATTATTAATTTAGTTTTCATTTTTTTTTACGCAATATGATTACCGTTTTTTAAAAATTTCCACTATAAATAGGAGAATAAAGAATTTTAAGATTGCTACTAGAACGAAAGTACTGATTATGTTAGTGTTCAAATAAAAATATGTTTTGCAGCTCCTTCTAATAAATAATTCAAAAAACAAAGAAAAAATACAACTCAAGATACTTTAATTTTCTGAGGTGTCAGTCTCACATTAACACATTACAGACATAACAGTACACATATAACTAAGAATTATGCAAGGTACCCCTGAATGTCATATACAAACTTGGAGGGGAGGTATAGAACATCCTAAGAAGCCATAATTACACAAGAAAGCATGGGAGGAAATGTAACCCTAACGACATAAATAGACACAAAGACAGTAAGGCCACAATACAGAATGTAGTGTAAAACGCTTCATTGCAAAAACAAACAAAATAATAATAAATTAAAAGTATGAGGACACAAGAGGTATCACAGGAGGTGTTTGAAATTACTGTCATTGACATGTATGCACGCACGACACCGACGCGACATGGAATGACGGACACGTTCGAAAATACCGTTCGTTTCACGGATCGTAGCAGCAGCGATGGATATTCATGCCACCAGATCCGTTTCAGATTTGACGGGTGTGTCCCTAATCGTGGCTGTGAAAGATCCTTGTTCTGCCAGGTTCTGATGCACTTGACCGAACGTTTGATGATTCGGTTGCCACCTCGTTGGATATCTTTCCCCATGCAATCGAACAGTAACACGTCCATTTCCGTTGGCAAGGCCGTAGTTGAAGTGGATATCCGCCAACTCTGCATTCGCATGGCGATTCATGTTCATCGCACGCTCTTCATGTCTGAAACAAAGAAACCACACGTGCCGACCTTGCGAGCTCACGTTCAGCATCACCTATCGCTTTCTGGCCTTTCTTTCCTGTGTAATTATGGCTACTCAACATGTTCTCTACCTTCCCTCCAAGTTTGTACACGGCATTCGGGGATACCCTGTATATGCAAAAATCGAAAGAATTTACACGGCGAGTATAATTAAATGTACAAGGTGTATCACAGTACAATGGTTACTAACCTTCAGGACAAATAGAGTACACTTAGATGGTTCGGAAATCACATAGGAATGCATGGTTACGGAAACACTCTCCTGCAGGGGTGTAACGGAAAATATTAGGAACCCCTTGCAATGTTCGGTTTTGAGCCCCAAGCAGGATCTTGCACAGAATTGCAAAATCTTAACCTTTGGGTCCCCTTAGAAGCCTGCCCCCTCCGAGATGCGGGGTGTACGTTATGCCACAGTTCTCCTTGCATGGTAGTGTCTACACAGAACACACGACAGACAGAACGAGAATTAGAGGGCAAAATATGTTTATTACCCTTAGTACAGTAATTATGTTGGGAAATATTTAGCAAGTGTACGCAGATAAATGGCGTGACGTAAGTCGAAGTATCAGGTGACGGTGTATGCGCACGCGTAGATTTTGCTGCCGCACTGGCTATGAAGCTTCATTTCGCCTGTCTACAAAGTGGTAATAGGATGGAACGTTACACGAACGCTTTCACTGATATGCATTTGACATACGAGTTCGCTGATTGCAATGGACGAGCCACACAGTGGTTGTACATCCAGGGTTATCTCAGGAGGCAAACTCCTAACCATGTCTTTTTTGCACACTAGCATCAGAGTGTCTGACAGTGAATCCTTCATCGTGCATGCACAGGAACGTGAGTGAATAATAAGAAAGACAAACAACGAGGAGACTGTGCTGGATCTGGTACAGAACAATCCCAGTACCATAATACGGAGTATCGCCAGTCATATTGGGATTTCTCATGTGACCGTCTAGTGGACTCTGCATATTAATGACGAACACTTCTATCACCTCGACATGAACTCCTTTTGTAACTTTATGTTTCTTTTTCAACCGCAATCTTGTTCCGTCTATCGTGTGTTTTGTGTTGTCCCAGACGTGCCTGGAAAGCGTTTCCGACCATCCATTCCCATATAATTTCTAAGCGTCTACGTATACCCTGTGCGTTCTGAAAGTTTGAAACCGTACTTGTATGATACCTTTTTATAATATATTACAAAATGTATAAATGGGAAAAATTATTTCATTAAAATATAAAATGAATGTTGTTAATTTTATTAATTTATGTATTATGTAGCATCATATTTATTTGACTCTTTGTTTTATATTTTCTTTATTAGCATACGTTTTTTGCCTTTGTATTATACACATGTGTTATGACGTTTTCGTGTCACACAGTTAAAAAGTCCTTTTTTGTGGACAGGGTAATCGCATTTCTATGCACACTTGCACCTATAAAATATTGTGAGGTCTAGTCTTCTGTCATCGCCTCGGCAACCTTTGATCGGGAGAAAACCCCACAAACCGGATGTAATTCGAGGATAAAAGGCTGACCGCTATCATCCCGAGACCCTAGAGAGTCTGTTGGAAAACTTCGCAGAGAACGGTGCGTTGTTTCTTCCCTCACAAATATCAAATTCTGGGCTCTAATGATTTAAACAATATTCTTTTATAAATTCAAGGTAGGAACTGATTCAGATGAGAATATACAAGATTAAAATTTAAAAAAAAAACATATTTTATTCTAATATCCAATATTGGAAGTGAAATTGATTTATAACGATAGAGTGGTACAAACAAATACAAATATTAATAATGAAGACTTCTATTACAAGTAGATCATAGTCTAAAAATTCATGAATTATTAAAAAAAATTAAGGAATTCATGAAATCTAGGAAATTATATTAAAACAAAAAGGAAAAAAGTCGTGTTCAAAAACACATTGAGATCTTCATTATAATTTTACCAATAAGAAGTCCCCAAAAAATGTAAGTATAACGTAAAAGAACTCAAAAAGAAATAATCCTTGATTAACAAGTTATAGAATATATAGTTTTATATCTTTTTGCACTTTTCGAGAAAAAAGAATATTCAACATTATAAAACTACCAAAAGGTTACCATATATAATTTGTGTGCTATATCACCACAAATGCAATAAAATAAGATATTTACTGTCACACGCAGAGCGGAAAAATGATTTTAGAATCGTGTATGCCTGAAAGTGCTCCAGATTTATGGTGGGAAAATGCCATAAAACAGGAAGCATCAGCGTTTTTATGTAGTTTCGGAAAATTTAGGATACTGGGATATAGTTTCATGAAAAAATAGCGATATAATATGCTGAAATAGAATTTTTGCATTCAAATTCATAGCAAAGTGGGAGAATATATGTGTGCATTATGTATATTTTTTAAAGAAATGACTTTCTAATGAGAGAACTAGATTTATTTGGCAAAACTATATACGTATAAAATTCTTATAAAATTCATATACATTGATGATATAAAATATTTATAAAGAAATGTTTTACTATTATCATTTTATCTGTTTTGTAAGAAATAGACTAATAAAATATTTCGCTATATACATACTTCTTTCCAAATTTGTTTCATTCTACAGGAATGTCTGTAATTATACAGATTACAAGAGAAGATACCTACACTGCTGGTCATACAAAATGCAACACCCTGAAGAAAGTATGCGAACCATGCGAAATTTACATCATGTGTTGGCGACGATGAAATATGCAAATCCTTTCCATTATATCGCAGACATACACACGGGTAACAGTAGTGGCACCCACAAGCGCTATATAAAGGGAGAACATATTTGCGATTTGAAGTACGGCATTTTATTTTTCGTGCATTTTTTGTGTAAGCTGTTTACCTATGCATCGTGGAAGACATCGAGCGTTGTTTGATCAAGTTTCTCAGTTCGACCGAGGAAGAATAGTAGTATATAGCAATGATTCTCAAACTTTAAATATCTGCGACCCAATTTTTAATCAGAATTTTAATCGTGACCCCCTTCTCTATAGAATAACAATGTATTAAATGCAATAATAATGCACTTTGGAGCTAAAGCTTCAAAATGATTTTAATTATAAACCATACAATTTATCAAGAAAAGTATTAAATTTTGTACATAATTTTGCTTAAGGCAAGCTCATGGGAGTCGGTAATAATTATCAAACTTGTTCTTAATGTAGTATTGAGATAAATAAACTATAAAATACATTTTGCACTACTGATACACTTATCAGTATATCAGTGTAAGTATGCATTTTATTTTTATTATCTCAGAATATATTTCGTTATACGTTCCCTAGGAGGGCGTGGTCCAAAGTTTGAGAAACACTGGCCTATAGGGATCGCAGACATCCTTCAGAGAAATCGGTCAACGTATTGGACGAAATCAAGGAACTGTGATGCGGATCTGTCATCGCTGGATCCAGGAGGAAACGACGGACTGACGAGGCCGATCGCACACCCCTCGTTGCACATCATTCTGTGTCCACTCGTACCCTTCAATGCCGTTTTCAGCAGAGTGGAATGTCCGCAAGACGTCCATTGCTTCTTTTACTCTTGACTGAAAACCCCGGGCGTTTGCGTCTCCAATGGTGCGATGAACGACGGCATGGACAACGGAATGGAGTGACATTATGTATACTGACGACTCCCACTTCTGCCGGCAACATCGCGATGGTCGGATTCGAGTTTGGAGACACCGTGATGAGAGGCTGCTGAAGTGTTGCGTTATGCGTCGCCACAGTGATCCTGCACTTAGTATCATGCTTTGGGGTAGAATTGGATTTCACTGCCGTGCCCCTCTAGTATACATTGCCAGTACATTGAGCAGCTGGCGCTACATCTCGGAGATGTTGGAGCCCATGGTCCTCCCATACATTCAGCGCTTTCCATCAGCTATATTCCAACAGAATAATGCGCGATCATACGTTGCACGTAATGTTCTATAGCTCTTCTTCATCCATCAGATTGAATTGCTTCCTTGACCTGCTTGTTCTCCCGATCAATCACCAATCGAAAACGTGTGGTCCATGATTGCACAACGACTGGCCTGGAATACACCACCCGCTGCTACAACAGATCAAATCTGGCAATGCGTGGAAGGTGCATGGATTGTTGCACTCCAAGGATACATCCAAAGCATCTTTGATTCTATTCCGAGGCGTGTGGCTGCGGTTGTAGCCAACATGGCAGCTATACTAACTACTGGTTTTGTCATCATCCACACGTCACAAGAAGCTGTAATTTTAATCGTTTGATCTTTGTGCGACATAGCCATCCTGTGATGACCATGTCGTGCCGGTTCCGCGTAAGCTAGAGGTGTGGGATTATCAAAATGATGAGACATAATAATTCTTAATACAACTTTTATTAAGAATAACTTATATTACTTAAATTCTAATTTGACAATTTTAATTAAAGTGAGAGTCAAGCCCAAATTAAATCACGTATTCAAGTCAGATCACGCAACTAGATCCTTTATCTCAATTATCATTAATAATCCTATGCATCTAATTACTTATATCTAATATTACCTTTTTCAGTTCTCCTTCCTTTACCTAGAAAATGGTATCTATAAACTTTATAAACGATGATTCCAACTTCTTTATCTTAGGCTTCTATTCTTTCCCAAAACTATCGGACTGCTAACTCTTGATCTGTAAGATTCACACTAAGCTTTGTCACGCTATCGATCAGAATGCTTCCACAATACTATCTCTGAGCCTGCCGCGCTATATCCCACCATCAAAGCTTCCATCCCCCCACAGTATATCTCATTTGCATATCACGATCGCTCATCCTCTTGGTATTGGGCCGGAAAAGCTTTGCCACCAATCGCGGCCGCCAAAGAACATAGGAGCTATGCCAACAGAAAGACGCGAGAGACGTCACATTTGTACAACATGTTATCTGCCAAATAAATTCCACTGTGGTATCTCTGGTCATTCAAGGTGCAGAGTATTGTGTGTCCAGCAGTGTAAAATGTTTAAGGTTCCAGCATGAAAAATCATGGTTTATTGTATTATTTTTGGAAACCAATCTCTTATTTTTTCACACACAAAAAATATTTTTTGTGATATTTGTTTTTTACACTTGTTTTTTAGGAACGTATGTATCGTGTAAAAATTGAATTAGGTGTATTGATCATTCTAGGTTGATTGATTAATTGCTTATTAACGTCAAACTACAGAGTAGCTAGAAGTTTATTGGTAGTAAACCTCATAATTTCGATCCATGGTCATGTGAAGAGGAAGATGAGCTAGTATCCCACTTTTATCCTTACGGGATTTTACAGTTTAACAAAAAAAAAGTGATTCTTGTAGCTTTTTACAAAAAATATAGAAAAATGTATAAAAAAGGTAACATTTCTTTGACAAAATTTGACATATACAAATTTTTTCAAATCAAACAGCATTCCTGTTTCTCGATGAAGGAATTTAAAATAAGTTTGTATTTCTGAATTTGAATAAAAGGCATGCGCAGTTTTTGATATCGTATGGGTTGCACAAGTGAAAAATGAACACGTGCGGTTACGTCAGAAGGGGTGCAGCTACATCAGCGCCACCAAAAAGGGATATATTGGGCGATAAGACGCGTGCATCGCAAACAGCAGTGGTCGCTGACCGGTACTTGTCCATGGAAAAAGTTTTACGAAGCCACGCAAGCAACATTAAATTATTTCCATTTTATTTACTGTGGTCTATTTCTCTTGGGTATGTGGAACTTTTGAACGAAATCACTTATTAATCCATGCTAAATCACTTTATATTCATTTTTTTGGTGTAACTGTATTTTATTCTGAAGGCATGTTTAAATGCAATCAACGATAAAATAATGAAATTAATTATGAAATTTAAAAAATATAAAATATAAGCAGTCAACGTGTCTCCCTTTCAGTTAGCCGCTGTAAAATTATATAGCGTTGATCGGTCTGCGGCGATTAAAAGATTAAGGAGCGCTGGAATACAACGTTAAACTGTGAAACCTGTTCACTCTGCAGAGGAAATTGATCGAAAGTCAAATCATGCTAAACATGGATGCGCCCATGTCTGAAAAACGCGTGTGGTTTCTGATTGTGATAGGTGAATGTATTGCAGACATCTATCAGTGAATGGATGCAGCCAATGGTAAGCACTGCTTAGGTCAAACGGCTGTGTTTAACTGTTCTAAAAGTTTTGTGAAAGGTGGTAAACGGTGTCGAATCTGTTTAAACCGGAACGAGCAAACATTCCATCCGAGCAACAAACACCAATGATTCCATTGCCACAATTGATGAAATGATCAGAGCAAATCGATGAGTTCGGCTCAGTGACATCAGTGGCTACTTAAGAGAGCATTACAGGGGAAACATTTCCATCTCGATTATGAAGTTAAAAAAGCGGTGCAGGACTTCCTCAACTAAGATCTTTTTACACTGAAGACAGATCTGATGTCAAAACGGTAGAACCTGTCTTGCAACGTCCATGATGGTTTCTTTCGATATTCAATAAAGGTACTCGTTTTATTCAACATGTCCACTTTTCAGTGGGATAATCCTTAACTTAATCCATTTTATATACTCTGCATAATCTCCACGATGCTGTCTGAAAGCTGCAGTCCAAACATACCATACTTTATGAGAATAGTTATATTTCTTAAATTCTATATGAAGAAAATTTTGGAAAATGTCATTTGGTGTGTTGATACATTCCACGCAAATTCAATTGCTAAAAACTCTCGAACATATTTGCAAATCAGTTCAGTCGCTGTATATTTTTATAAAAAAAAAAAAAATACTTAAGCACATCCCGAAAAAAGATACTACATACGAGGGTGAGTAGGAAAATGAGTTTCCCCTGTGGACTGTGGTCAGAGTTGTGTATGAAAGTCAAAACATAGTATGAGGCATTAAAGATGAGACATAACTTTTTTCCCCACATAAATACCAAGTACATTGAGACATTTGTTATACCACTTGATGAACTTCAAAAAGCCCCCCGCGCCAGGAAGGTGGCAAGGCTTTGCATATGGAAGAAGCTTTAAACGGCTTTGGGTGAAAGACGACACAGCAGGTGAGCCCCTAAGGCACCAATACATCATTCGTTAGTACATTGGGTAAATGTTACGTGGTACTGTGAGACCGTGTCGAAATTGAAAGAGGCTATTCGGAAAAAGCGGACCGGGCATCTTAGATCTTACATTCTGTTGTTGGATGACTCGGTGACGGCACCACAAAACCATATTGCAATTCTTGGTTGGGAGTGTTTACACTATCCACCATACAGTCCTGATCTCGCACCAAATGGGTTTCATCTGTTTCCGGCTTCGAAGAAGAATATCGCCGGAAGGCGTTTTGGAAGTAATGCTAAAGTCAAACAAACTGTTAAACGCTTTTTCCGTATGCAAAACCCTGAGTTTTTCCTGTAAGGTTTTTTGAAGCTTATCAAGCGGTATGAAAAATGTCTCAATGTACGTGGTACTTATGTAGAAAAATAAATTCATATCTTATCTTTGATGCCTAATTCTACTTTACGACTTTCATGCACAATTCTGACCACAGTGAACAGAATAAACTTATTTTCCTACTCACCCTCCTATGTGCATAGCATATTAATAAATGGAAATAAAATGTTGAGCTTCAGATTAATACTTGTTGAATTTTTAAATTATAGAATTAAGGATGTTTGAAAGAATTTCTAATAGCTGACAAAACTCTTGAGTACAAAACGTTAAAAATTAGTTTCCTTTTGAAGTTTTTGCTTTTTTGCCTTGTAAAGAATTTCTAAATAAATGTTATTGTAAACGAAAACGTACGAGTTTCTATGGGACAATTGTTAACACCTAGCTGAGTGAGATCATTCGAAATTTCCTAACAAACACCGTAACTCTGAACCGTTTCGTTTCCTTTAATATATTTTCTCAAACACATTGATTGATGTAAAATTCTTCACTCGACACTTTTCAGGATAGATATAATTTTTACTATTCTAATGTATTTAAAAAAATTCAGAAAAAAAGTAATATTATTAAGAAAAATATGAATTATCCAATACAGTTACAAAAAAAAAAAAAAAATAAAAAGCAAGCTGTAACTTTTGAAAATTTTGATTTCATGCAACGTAAATTTCTCCTTCAAAACTGCGCGCAATTTCTTTCAACAAATTGGGAAATGTTCAGTTGCGGACAAAAATTTGTTGCCTTAATGTGGATTGGTTTAAAATATTTTCTTGTGGATCTACTTATAATGAGTTGTAAGCAAATCTGAACAACATTAAAAATCATTTGCATGAAATTAATCTAGTGAACACAACTCACAACATTTCCCGTAAATATTTCTGGAACTAATGATCAAAGTTTGTATGAAATTTTGAATATTTTTTACTCAAATTTGCAAGAAAATATTTCATAATGGAAAATAACTGCGTTCTAAAAAATTAATTAATTGTGTGTAATTAAGCTTACTACAAATTACATTCACAACATAAGGAATAAATCTTTTGAGCCATTAAAAATGATGCTCCATTTATCTTCTTGGAATAACAATTGAGAAACTTTTTAACGGTATCTTCTTCTTTATGATTGTACAGCTTTAAATTTGAGGATTAAGTCCGAAAATATTGAATCAAGAACATTGTGTGTTACAAGATATATATTTTTAGATGATTTTAAAAATGACTCAATATTCTTCCTTTTCACTTCAGAGCATACACTGGAGAATAATTCCCGTGAAATTCTCTTGAACTATATTCACATCAAATATATAAGGTACTTATAAAGTCTGATATTTAAAATACGAGTCAGAGTGGGTTCTTACTTCACCTAGGTAACCAAAACAGTCAAAACAGATAAAAAACAACAACAGCTTGTTACTGGCACTTGTTAAATGCTTTATTTGTAATAACTTGGCGTAACATTTTAACAATTTGTAACAATTTAACTTTTAACAACTTGGTGAGGCGAACGCTTACTAGTAACAGAAGCACACAGCAACAAATAAAACTCCTCCAACTCGTTTGTAACAAAAACAAGTTGCCCTCGTGCAAGAGATACATACTAAGTCGATAGTCTCTTGGTATATGACAAAATAAATATAACTATATTACACAAACACATATTAATGGGAATTAGAAAGAATAATAAAAGTGAATCTATATCCAAAGAAACCCTTTTAAAGGAGATATTTCTTCTTACAATATTGTTACGTAGATTCAGGATTCGAGGATTTTATGCCAATCAGTCGCAAAGAACAAGACAGTTCTTTAAGAGCGATGAGAATTTTTTGTCGAAAATTCAATCCTTCAACTACAGGATTCAGCAGCAATATTCGCAGAATAAATCTCAGAAGGTCTTTACACCTTCAACAGTACACGTATATAAAAGATTATTCACAAGCAATTGCTCTTTAAACAGGCGAAGTAATCACTATTCGGTTCAACAATCAGGGCAATAATAACTGATCGCTACTCAAAACCAGACTAACTGACGGACTTTCGGCAAACATCTCTTTATTTATACTCCTTGTGGATAATTCGAGAGAAATGTGTATATTCTTTTGTTGTATTGTATGCTTTCTGTTCTTCTTCACTGGTATTTCATATATTTCCAGGATAAAAAACACACGTCAACAACAACAACATACTTCGAGAAAGATCCGCTTGCGTCATAGATCTTGAAATTAGTGAATTTCTCTACTAATTTCCAGAGGGTCCCGAACTTGCCAAAAATGGTCGCCAGTCGCCAAAATGGTCGCCAAGTAGACAAATTGTTCACCAAAAATGACGCCAACTTGGTTCTATCCCCAAGATTTCGCCAAGTTCCCATTGAATCACCATTATAACGTAAGGGAAGGCATTGCTTGTGAATATTACAATTTTAACGCAAATTAAATCTAATTTATATTAAGATAAAGACATTACACATCCAAATAGAAATTATTTACACTATTTTATGCAAAATTCGTAACAATATGCTATAATAAGGAAAAAGTTGAACACTTATTATTATGTCTTGACTGCCCTCTTAAATTACTTTAAGAACGCACAATCACTATTTATAATTTTAGAAATTTGCTTAAATATTAAATAATTTTGGGAATATTTTCCCCTGTTTTTATTCAGTATCTATAAAGAATTAATTTTTTACAGTGCTGTTCATACATGGTTTGTCATTATTGATCCTTGTTTATTGTTTAACTCGTACATAAGATATACATTATCCTTCATTTCAAAACTTTTTCTTTTATTTTGCCATTTTTTTCGCTGCAGTGCATGTAGTTAATTTTTGAAAAACTTTGACGAGAGAAATCGTTTGATTCTCTATAAGAATTTTAATCTCTTTCACTTCCTTAAAATACCTAGTTTCTGAGTCATTTTTTATAAGTAAAAAAAAAAACCATTTTAACTGAAACTGTACTATTCTTAACACAAGAAAGTTGCTGCAAATAATAAAATCTTTTTAAAAGAGATTGATAGCATGAAGAATAAAATAAGCGATAAAAATTTACTCTTTGCTATTTAGTTTACAAAAAACAAAATAAGAAAATAACTGAAACATGAAAATGTTTTTTTTTTTCTGTTAGCTTCTAAAATATGGAGCGTTATTTTATACAGAAATGTATTAAAACTCAAAAGTATCTCGTTATACAATAATATTACGTTTTATGATGCATGAGAAATCCATAAAATATTTTAAGGCATAATCTAACGAATAGATAACTGACATATAGAAATTTATCTGTTCTGTTAAGAATCTGATTTCATTTTACGCTTATTAATAAATATGGTTGTGTGTATATTACATCTTGAATTTTAAAATATTGATTTTGAATACAAATATAAAATTTGTATAAAATCACACACACACACACACAAAAAAAAAAACCCTGCACCTTATTAATAAAAAAGAAATAAATCAAAATTTTCTTCCCTTCTTTTTCTTTAACCATACGCAAACTTATATTTTTGCGTCATAGTTTAAATTTTTATAACTTATCGAATAGAATATATTGTGATGCGTAAAAATATAGAACATTATTTTATACCGAAGTGATACGAAAACAAATATTTCATTGCATGGTAATATTATGTATTACGATGTTCCACAAATTGAAAACGAGTCATCTGTAACTAAGATCTGTAGTAATTCATACACAAATGCGTATTGGTGCCGAGGGTTTCTCTGAGGTTCCTTATTTAAAAAAAAGGAATGAAGATCAGTTTATTTATTTTTGTACATTTTCGAATTTTTCTTGCTTCAAAAACATTTAGTTATATTTTTAAAATTTTCTAGAATTTATTTATAAATATTTATATGCAATTTCAAGGCTACCAAAATATGTATGGAAAATAAGCAAGATCTTTAACACCTTAACTGGTTTGTCCGTAAACCGTACGGTCTACTGAAAACTAGCACGACCGGTTTGCCCGAAAGCTGTACGCGCGCGCGCGGGCACTGATATTTTCTTCCTCCTATCTTCAATTTGCTCGTAATTTAAATTCGTAGAGTGAGGTCATTAGGGATATTGTTTTTAAGGGATATAGTTTGCCCATGATACTAAATACTTCTTATCTGCGATTTTCTTTGGGGTGAAGGCGAGAATGTTCTATTGAAAGCAGAAATTTAGATTCTTGAAAATATTCGATAAAAAACAGGGATTGGTAAAGCAATGTGCAATGTGTTGCTGGAGAAGTAAAAATGTAAAGATAATCCAAAAAGACCGATATTATATGTCTCCATTGCACAATGTATGTAAAATTACACCATGCTTCAAATTGTGTTTGCATATATGTATATGCAGAAACACGTAAAATCCTCAACTGTTTGAAAAAGATGGAAAAACTGTTTGAAAAAGAGAGTAAGAGAGAAATTTTTAAAAATATATGAAACATTCTTCAGAACATGCGAAGTGTACTTATAAAAAGCAAACATTTAGGGAGGAAGGTTGTATTCCCCAATTATATAATAAAAAATATAGTGTGGAAACTTGAAATTTGAAAATTAAAATAAAATTCTATCATTTTCACAGTTTGTTAAATATTACGGTTAGTTATAAGCAATAAAAAATGCGTCTTTTTTTTAACATTTTGGGCAAAAAAACTGACAGCTTAAATGGCTAAGACTTACATGGTATTTTATACGTCAGTGTTGGAATTTTGGAGGTTTTGTCTAGTATTTAAAGATGCCAGATTTATGGTTAGAGCAGGGGGTCTTAAACTTTCGATCGTCACGGCCCCCCTTTGTGTATCAGCTTGACATCGCGAACCCCCAAGATTTTGAGCACCCTTTCATAGTCTGCAAAAAGAGTAATCTTAACATTAAATGATAGATCTTCGCGAGGACCCTTTAAAAAGCGCTGGGGACCCCCGGGGTTACATGGACCACAGTTTAAGAACCGCTGCTTTAAACTGTTCCTTTGAACTATAAAACTTTAAAATTACATGACGGACATCTTTACAGATTGGGACACAAAATCAACACAAAGTACACAATTCAATGCTCGCGTTTAACAACGTAGACAACCATCATAACCAAAATGCGTGTAGAATTTTTGTTCAGCCTCCAACGGATCATAAAAAATACATCCATTGAATATAAGTCGTAATTATTTGATTCCATATATTTAAACAAATATATTTATCCTTAAAATAACTTATTCTTTTTAATATTTCTTTATAAATTTTATTTGCTCAGATACTAATGACAATGCTGATAGGATAAAATCCAGCAATTTAATTTAACCAATGAAACCCTATATATATATATATATTTCCTTACAATTTTAAAGTATCGTCTTCTGTAGAACATTACTTAAAATTGTATTGCTGTGATTTTAACGAAAGCATTAATTGGGTGTATAAGTATCAGTAAACTTAACCATGTAACCATAGTTAGGAATTTACTTCTAAAGTACCGCCTTCTTTCAATAATTTCATGATTTTATTGTAGAAATTGCTCAAGAAAACGTTAGTTGGGTGTAAATTACAAATGCCACCGTACGATTGGCTTTTATATCTAAAATACTACAGTCTGTACAACACTTATTTTACTGCCCAGATACT
Organism: Trichonephila inaurata madagascariensis; assembly: GCA_019973955.1. NCBI lineage: Eukaryota > Metazoa > Arthropoda > Arachnida > Araneae > Nephilidae > Trichonephila > Trichonephila inaurata. The sequence goes on from BMAV01010989.1 coordinate 34,117, forward strand.
AATTGCAGAGCTGATTGGATAAAATTCACATTGAATTTAACCAATATATGGCACCCTAGACTACTTTACAATTTTAAAGTACCGCATCTTAGAACAATAATTAAATTTTATTGATCATATTCAAATGTAGTCTCTAGTTGGATGAAAGTCTCAGTAAATTTAACCAATATAATAGTTAATCCTTTCCTTTTAAAGAGTACCGCCTTCTTTAAACATTTTAATAATTTCTTGCTACAATTGCTCAACAAAGCGTTGGTTGAAGGCCGGTTATAATTATTTTATTCAGCATCATGTTTTTACTTTTATATTTCTTCTTTACTTAACGTAAAATCCGGGGTATAACGCGCACTTTTAACACAGAAAATTAGATCGAAATTTACGGATGCGCGTTATACTCCGCGTATAAAAAAATGACAGCTTAAAAATAAAAAAAGAGATGTGCATAAAAACATTTAGACTTCTACAAAGATCGCAATACCGTTTATTTGAAAGAAATGTCATACCTTATGAATTTAAAGGGTTGTTTTTCTGCAAATATATACTATATTTTTTTTAAGTCCTATCCCTTTAATTTTCGAATAAATGGCTTCAAAACACAAAACCATTGCATAATAACAATTCAGGTTCCTTCGTAAAAAAAGGGAGTGCGCGTTATACAGTGAATGTACCTTTAAATTAAAAAATGCAGCTTGAAAGTATAGGTGCACTTTATACGCCGTATTTTACGGTAATTAAATTTAATTGCTCCAATTCTAATGAAAGCGCTGATTGGACGGAAGTTTCGATAATTTTAACCAGTGTAATCATTATTCGGCCTTTATTTTTAAATTACCGCCTTCTTTTACAATTTTATTGTTCAAATTCAAATCAAACTCTCTTTGGATGTAAGGCACACTTATTTCAACCAATATTGTCATAGATTGACTTTTATTTTTTGATGTACCACCTTCTTTACAGCACTAATTAAATTTTAATGGTCTATTCTATTGAAAGCGCTGATTGGATATACATGGTACAGTTAACTTTACCAATGTTACCATAGTTCGAATTTCAAACTTTAAATACAGCCTTCTTTCGAGGAGTTACTAATTTATTTTTCAGTATCTAATGAATGTGACCAGTGAATATTTGTCATAACCTTTTTCCCAATGTTGCTTTTTACAAGTGAAGTTATTTACATCATGAATCAACTGATTGGAGTCATTGGTGCTTTTATATGTTTTAATGATGACATTACTTCTTACACTTTCAATATTTACGACCCAATTTCAATCATTATTTTCATCGCGCCCTTCCCCTACTTATATTAACAATATATTGAATGCAATAATGGTGTTCTTTGACGATGAAGCTACAATATAACCTTAATTGTAAACCATGCAAATTATCAAGATAAATATTAAATTTTGTATATGTTACTTTTAAGCAATAGATATTTTAAGTAAATTACTTAAGACATTACGTTACTTTTCCTGTCTGCATTTATCAGTGTAAGCAAGTATTTTATTTTTGATAATGTCTGAATGTATTTTAGTTTGCTTCCTGTCAGCAAATTAATAATTTTTTTAAGATATTCTTTTATTTTCGCGCAGTATAGTTTGAGAATCGCTGGGTTAGAGAATCAATTTACGATTAGCATATGAGATTAACTCTATCAGTTTTAATACTCTACAAGCATTATCACTGAAAGCTACCAGAAAATTACCAAGGTTATGCAATTTAAGCTAGAGTGTTTAATAAAATAGAACTTTTATGACAAAAAAAATGTTGATGGCATCTTCTTGAGTATAATTTTAATTGTATCTCCTAAACTTGAAGTTGCATCCATTGTTTTAAAAATAAAAAAAGCCTCAACTAAAAATATTTTATTTGAATTATTAGTTCTCTCTCTCTCTCTCTTAATAACTAGTAAATGAAACGAAGTCGAGTATATCTTGTAAAATACTCATTTTTATTATCTCTGGAGCGTACGATTATAATATTCATACAACTGAACAGTGAAATAACATTTTGAATAAACAAAATGAAAGTTTACTTAAAACTTTATGTTTAATTTTGCGTGCAAAAAATAAGGAATCAAGCCGTTACTCATTACATTTAAAGAGACACTGTATTAAGTAATGCTCAAATTGAAATGAAATTTCAGAATGCATCGAAATATAGTTTAAAATTGTAAAACTGAATAATGATTTCTCTTACGTCTTTCCAAATCCTGAAAAGTTAATCTTTAGCGAATAGTTAAAATTCATTTCGTCAAATACAGTAATACCTCAAATTACGCAATTTTCAAATCTCATTGATTCGTCTTCTTGTTTAGCTAAAATACATGTTCGGACGAGTCACACGGAATTAATGCTAAGCCACGAAAATTTGTTTTAGTCAGGCAGATAAATTTAAAAGAGGGTAGTGATGACATTCACAAGAACTGCTGAATTACAACAATCAGGAGCTGGTAATTGATGAGCTCATAGAAATGCATGAGCAAGAGCAAAGTATTGAAGAACTTAAGTCTTTAGACCCAATTCAATCAGAAGATCGAATGACGATTGGGAAATTTGACAGAAGGCCTCAGTTTAATTGAAAAAAGGGTTACAAATATTTTAGAAAATAGACTCCATTGTAGAGCGTATTTTTTTTCAACAAAACAAGAATTTGAATAAATAATTAGCATGCTTGTTGGAAATTTTTCGGGAGAAAAAAATATTTGAGCCGAGAGACACACTACTTTTTGTTAGATTTTATGAAATTTTCTTTGTATTGTATTTGTATTTGCGTTATCTAAGATTTTATTAATCCACATTTTTTCAAAATTATTATTTTCTTTCACCTCCTGTCCTAAATAAGAATAATTTACATGTATTTATAAGCGAAATTATACGCCGACTTAGACGAATTTGACTTACTCACTTATCACTCAATCCCAGCGTATCGCGTATATATAAGTTCGAGGTATAACTGTACACATTTTTAGGAAAATTAATGCAGTCGGACCCCGATTTAAAGAATCCCTGTTTAACGAATTTTTCTCTTTTCCCTATTAAAATGAAAGTAAAAGCCCCTGTGACGGGCTCACGCGTCTTTTCTGCAACATAACCTCTGGGTTCTTTGACGGCCAAGATTAATGGCAACTCTTTTCCAACCAAATTCCAAGAAGCGAAATGCGAATAATAAATGCAAATAAGATAGCTTTTAAAAGAATAGAAGTTTCAGTAAGCAGAATGGCAATTTAGGGAAAGTTATGTTTGGAGGAGATACGAACGTGAATTGACAGCCTATCGTAAAGTTACCGGGATATCTAGCCATTACTACAAGGTGCACACCATTGCTCGCGCGCCTAGACGTCTCAGTACAGTGATTTAATCTTAGTTTGGATTAAGGTAGGACTGATTATTTGATATTAGGACTTGTAATATTATCAGAAGCGAGAGTAGGCGGATAATATAATTATTTAGATAAAGTGGTCTAAGTTACGCGATCCAGTTTAACTATTTTTGTGTGATTGATCATTATAGATTCTCATTTATATAAATTTATCTAAATTGTTAGATGTTTAAGTTATATTCTTAATAAAGTCATATTAAGAATTTAAAATGACTGATCATGTTGAGAATCCCATACCTCTAATTCACGTTGACAATCAAAGATATGGTCACCAAAGGGGAACCATATCACACCCCTATTTAACGAATAATAAATCCCGAAATAACGAATTATTTCAGTAGCAGGAAAAAAAAATTTATTAGTTTGTATTACAAAAAATTGTATTTTTTCCCCAAATGACACATCTTTTTTGTCTGGAACAGAAAAGGACTTCTCTGGTAGTAGCAAATTTAAAGGGGAAAGCATGACGGCAATTATTTTACTTTATAGGTATAGGTAAGAAATGAGTGTAATTTATCGTGAGAATGTTTAGTAGGACAGGAAATTCCTTTCTTATCTCATCCCACTCCAAAACGCAGAGTATATTTTAAGATTTTTATTATGATGATGTATTTGATGACGGACTGTTTGCCTGTGCAACTGAAGTTGAGGAGATTGTTGATTTGTTGAGGCTATTGAATAGAGATCTTAAAGCAAATATTGCTAATAAAACTTCTATCAAACTGTTACATTTTCTTATGTCTTGCATCCCTTGGAAACTGTGAAAACATATTTCTCTCTTATGCATCAGGATGCAAATGATGCAGTATTTTCTTCTCTGCATAGAGTCGAAAAAGAACTTTTTCGAGTCAGGAATCAAGAAGATTTTCAAACATCTACTTGTCAATATTTTAAAATCTCCAATTAACTGGTGAGAAATAGTTCACTAATAGTTATTTTAGCTGTTGAATATAAAGTATGTAATTTCTAACTATGAATACATTTTGTGTTGCTTATAGAATTTCCAAAAGGTGCGAAAAATGTATATTTTGCTTGGTACCCCGATATAACAAATTACTCTGTTTTGTCCCGATGAATTCGTTTAATAGAGGTCCGACTGTATATGTACGGACTGCGTAGATTTTGATAATGTTGAATGTGTATGAATATAGTTTTGCGAATCTTTATCAATTTTGAATCGAATTCATTTACCTGATAAATAATTGATTGATTTTGATTATTTTGCTCATTATTTGATAATAATGATATGCTGTACGATATCCTAAGATCTCTCATCGGTTGATGGAATAAAAGATGTCGAAAGTTGATACGGCATACTGTAATTGGTGATAAATATTAAAAAATATATATATCGTTCGATCTGTAAGTACGATATTGGCATTATTACGTTTATAAGTGTAAGGATTAATAGGTTTAATTCCTTTTTTTCCCCCTTAAACTTCTCTTTATTTGATGACGCATCTAAGTTTTAAAAGCATTTTGACGAAAATTCTTTTTCACGGTGTTTGTTCAAGTTAATTCATAGTAAATGGAGTGTAAATGAAAAAGTGTGTCTTTCAACTCCAAAGAAAAATAAAAAGAGTTCTTTCGAACTTAAAAGCTTATTTTTTTTTATTTTGTAGAAACATGTTTAAAAAGTCACCAAGCCTTTTTTCAAATGTAATGGGATTACTCGTATACTTTCTAACGGTCATGTTGCCGAGCCTCATTCCTAAAGTACTTTAGGGAATAAAGTACTTCATTTTTAATCAGGAATAAAAGAACATAGAATAATAGAATGTAATTTTCTGAGATATTTACATATAAACGTGTATTTTTCTTCGAATATAATGTTATTATGTAATTATATAAAGTGTATGAGACGTTAAAATACTTTCTGAATCTTATTCTTCCAATTTCAAAATGGTATTAGATATATGAGTCTTTTCAGGAAGAAAATATACTGAAATAAAATGCATTTTACTCTCAAACAGAAATATTTTTCTTTACTGAAATATTAATTATTGTTTTAAAAAAATAAAAAAGAGCAACTTCGTTATATCCCATCTTATATTTTGAAATAAATACTGTTTTATATCAGATTTCTTGTTTTACTTAAGGAAAAAAACCCACATTTTCTTAAATAATAATAATATAATTTGATAGTAAATTCTTTCTAAATCTTTAAATATTTTTAAACTTAGTTTCAAGTTATATAATTCATGTGGCAATAATAAGTTTTATCCGCAGTTAAAATTAAATTTTTATTCTACAGCTATTAGAAATACATTATAATATTTTTATGATTATTACTTTCCAAATGAAAATTTCGCTCGTCTTACTTTTTGAAACATATTTTCAAAAAGTAAATTAAAATTCACATATATAATCGTATATTTATTAGTAATATAATCGTTTAGAAATAACATATTAAGGTAATTTATGTAACACTTCGTAACTTATTTAGAAAAATATGGATCATTTATACTAAATCATAAGTGAAGTATATGTGTGTGTGTAAAATTCCAGAAAAATGATAGCGCAATAATTTGTAAATTAAATGCTTGCAAATTTTAAATTTAGTGTGGTATTTTTTTTAAAGTTCTATCCATTTCAAAAGTATGTAATTTACATATGTGAGTGTTTGAAGTAACTTAATAATATATATAAATATAACTTATATTTATACAAATATAAATTTTAGATGGGTTTTTTTTGTATACAAAACAATATTTTACACTCAACACCATATAATATGAATTAACACTTCGAATTTCCATAAAATTAAATTTGTCAGCATTTTTACACGTTTTTATAACGCGTTAGATGTCTGAATTTAAGGAAAAAGTGTGAATATAATTTTATTGATAAAGTAGATTGAGAATTATATTTTTGTATTGCACTTTACTCGCCAACAATGACATCTTTCTACTACCGAATGGGAACTAATTTAATTGTTAATTGAATTGAATTGAACTTTTCTTAAAAAAATTTAATGAGTGTGATTAGACTTAAATAAAGTTATATTTTTTCATAGCATTCCAAATTCCATTATAAGAATATTCTCTACGATTAAAATAGTAATTTTCCTTTTATATCCTTACCCTAACATTTTTTAATTTGTAAATATTTCCAGTAAAAAAAAAGTATTTCTTAAGAATTTTATTTATTTAATAACTCAAATAAAAAGTGATAGTAACAAAAATTCGTATTTAAAATTAAATATTTTAATAATAACTATTCAAAACACGCATTGACTAATTCATGTAAAGTATTCAAACAGATGCTTAAATAATATTGCAATGTTAATGTTACAATAATTAGGTAGTAATATAAAAACCAGTATCTCATAATTCCGTATTTTCAAGCATGATAAATATAAACCATTTAAAAAATATATCGCATAAACGATACACAATAAGATTACTTAAGGTAACCGACTACCCTAAAATAGTGTATTTTGCCAAAAGTTGACAAACTTTTTTATGATTTTATTTTATAGGCCATCTTATTAGCTTTATAAAACTATCAAGTTTATTATTTTCCATTCGCTAGAACAAAGACTACAAGTGTTTTAGTAAAAGTAGATACAATTACTTTAAGCAAGATGTCATATTTTAAAATGCGTTTTTTTAAAACGGGAACTGCGATTAATCAAAAAGTTTTGAAAATAATTAATTGAAATTTGTTGCGTATGTAATGTATAATAGTAGAAGTGTTTTAGCCTTCAGATTTATCAATCACTGTTTTATTGTAAAATTTATAGTCCCTTATGTAAATATAATCCATCTTTTCTTAAGGTATCCGACTACGTTCAGAACCATGATTTTAAAAAGGCGCTGAAATAGATAATTTTCATGATATTTAGTACCATTTAGATTAGAATACATGTATAAAATTGTTTTAAAGACATTTTGACAAAAAAAAATTACTTAAATACAATATTTCGGCAAAAAATTAACTTAGAATAACCTTTTTACAAAATGTTCTCCTTTTGTGAAAAACGCTTCTATTATGATAATATTTTGCCTGTATATAGCTCAGACTTCTCTACAGAGGCTCAACTAGAAGTTTTGAAAAATTCACATTATTTTCAGAGTTACCACCAATTTAAATAATTATCGGCGCTTTTTTCTTAAAATTTCTCCCCTCTGTTGTCGTAAAACATGGATAAACCACTTCTAAGTTATATATTTCAAACATTCTAGTTGAGCCTCTGTACAGAGGTCTGAGCTATATATAGGCAAAATATTATTATATTAGAAGCATTTTTCACAAATGGAGAATATTTTGAAAATGGGTCATTCTATGTTCATATTTTGTCAAAATATTGTACGTAAATAATTTTTTTATTGTTATACGATTCTTAAAACAATTTTACGTACATTTTCTAATCTAAGTAACACTAAATATCATAAATATTATCCATTTATACGCTTTTGCAAAATCACGATTCCGAACGTCGTGGGATACCTTGAGCAATTTCATATAATAACCAAGAAAAAGTACTCTAGTTTCGGTAAAATTTAAAATATCTCTTATCCTGAAGGCCATTTTAAAAAATAAATAGCAAAGAAACACATCAGAATTGAAAATTTGCTCATAAACATTCTGCACAGAATGGGGCCCCGTTTATGTAATTTTTTTGTAAATTTTTACTAACGTTGTTTCCCCTTTTAGTGACAATAATATCTTTTTTATCGTCTTAATTTTGTCATAGTGTTCTTAAAATGTACTACATAAATCTAAAACCCCCCAAAAATTTTCATCTCTATTTTTTCAAAAAAAAAAAAAAAGTTGTCGCAAGTAGTCGGATTCTTTAAAGAACAAATGCTGCCAATAAATTTTTAAGGTATTAAAAATAATTTTTGTCACCTGCAAAACGGGAGAAGCCAGCACAGATTGGAGCACCGCGGACAGAATGAGACTCAGGAAGACGTGAGAGATCATTTTTCTGGCAGGTGTCATGAAGGTTAGAGCATTAGAGAGAGATCAGGAACTGATGAGAGAGGCGGTGACACAAAAAGTGAACCAATTCTCCTTCCGCGGGCTTATAAAACTCCTCTTGCGGGTGGGGGCGCTACGGAAGGGCTCCCACATTTAAAGCAAAGCTTAGGGCTGAGCGTTTACGAACTTTGAGCCCTGAATATTAAAAAAAACATATATTCAGTGGAGATAAAAGAAAACTGTACAAATACAGGCTCATATATTTTTAATTCTTTCTTTTTTCATATTGCTGTAACTTTTATCGCTTTGGTTTTATCTAGCGATCTTTTACAATCCTGATAAGAAAAAATAAATCTTTCATTCGGCTATCTTTTCATGAGCTATTTAATGTAATCTGTTCCAAGAAATTTATTTTTTATAGAAACTTTAAGTCAGCTTTTTTTTTTTTGAATATACATATTGATATTTAACTGTAAGAAGCTGAAAATATCTGATGGAAAATGACTAATATTTTTTTATGTATAATATTGACTGAACTTGATAAAGTTGATGAGAAAAATATGTCAAATCAGAAAAGGAAATGTTAATGCACTCTTATTTATTTGATAAAAAGAGTTATCAAGAGAGTTTAAAAAAATCCGTACTGTTTTCCAGAAAAACTTTTTTTAATTTGCAAGATTTTTGATCGCTGACTTTTGAATGCTTTTCAAAAAAATTTCCAATTCCTATATACACATGAATAAAATGTTTTAAAATTAAAGTTTTTGAATAAAGTTTTAGTTTAAATAGTTGTTAAATGGTTTTTAGATTGACTGGGGTTTATTTTCTGTCACACAAAAACATTTTTTATCGATATGAACCAGAATCAATCGTTAGTGCAAAAAAAAAAAAAAAAAAAAGTGCCTTTTCCCTTTATAATATACCCTCGCTTGCTTTTGTTTCTGCTTTTACTGAGTGTGTCTGTAAAAGTAAATGTTAACCTGAAAAAGTACCTTCATTTGTTCCTGTCATATTGTGCATGATTCATACCTACCATATATATATAATATATGTTTTAAATTCTCCACTAATGAGGGAGGAACATTCGTCAAGCAAAACCAAAAGAAATTGAGATTGTAAGAAAATTGAAGGATATATGAGAAATTAAAATTATAATAGGGATTAAAATATAAAAAATGGATGCTAATAGTATATATATGTTGTATGTTCATTTGGTTATGTTCATTATCTATTATTTCTTGTTTTTGATGTATTATATAAATTTCTTTAAAAAATATATATATGTAGGGAAAACATGAAATATATCTTAACATATAAAAGAATAAATAAAAGACAAAAATAACTATCGCAAAATAGACAACCAAAATAAATATGTAAAATGAAGTAGAAAATAAAATGAAGCCAAAAAATCAAAATAAAGTCTAGCAAGTCAAAAAACAATTTTGAACTTTGGACTGAATAAGTGGAGTTAAGCTAATTTGATGGTTCTAACCTGCCCCTTTGCGACTCGAAAGGCCAATACATACACATACATTTGTAAATACTTATACTGTGAAATACATTTAACGCGAAAATGCTTAAGAGAAAATATTGGTTTACACGACAATAATTCAATGGTCCCGACAAACTACTATGTATTTCAAGGCATTTTGTATCTTTTAACCCGGACAAGGTAGCCTAGCGGTCAAGATAATGGACTCGTGGTTGGTGTGTCATGAGTTCGAACATTAATACAATAGAAGCCTTTTTTACAAAAGGAGAACATTTGGAAAAATGGTTATTCTAAGTTAATTTTTTGCCAAAATATTGTTTTTAAATAAATTTTTTTTGTCATAATGTCCTTAAAACAATTTTATACATTTATTCTAATCTAAGTGACACAAAATATCATGAAAATTTTGCATTTATTCGTTTTCGTAAGATCATGGTTCCGAACGTAGTCGGATATCTTAACATGAAAAGTTTTATCTTCTGGGAATGAAAAACTTTCGTGTTATTGGAGTGTCCTAGTATATCATCGGAAGAATTCGTTGCTGTAAATGATTATAATATGTGTCCAGCCCCAATTATGGCAGATAAAGACATTTTGGAGTTTGTTCAAAGAACTAAAAAAAAATATCATTGCTGCAGATTCCGAAGCCGAATAGGAAATGAATAATGCAGTTCCTGCTCCCTCGTCAATCGAAATGAAGAACATCATGAAAAGTATGCGCAGTCATTTATACTCCCATTAAAATGGTGAAATGAATTACAAAATGGACAACATTGAACAAATTACTGACAATTTGGTGCCAAAAAAAGACAATGCAAAGAAAACTATCAGATTGTTTCCAAAAACCTCAATAAATGTTTTGTTTTTCAAAATGCTTGAAAATTTTGTATTAAATTTTATTATGTTCTTGTGAATGTTTTCGCTCTTTTGATTTTATTAAATACACACATAGATACATATCTATGTAAATAAAAAAGTACTCTAGTAAACGTAATTTTTTTGAACATATGTCTTTTTCTGTAATATCATTAAACACGAAATTCTTTCAACACGATCAAACACTTCTCCTCATTTTCGTGTTAAGCGATTTTCACTGTATACGTGTAAGTCAGAATACCGGCTTCATAGCACTAAACGAGTGCTGAGTAAGCTTCATCTCTCCTTAGGTTAAAAATATGTATAATTTTAATCAATAGTTTATGTTAAAATAATTAATAACTTATTACACTCATTCGAATCTATAATAAATTTCAATCAATAAGTTATGCCTGAATTAAGAGGAACCTCGAAAACAGATCACGTTGTTGTTCATTTGTTATTACTAATTCAGTAACTATTAATATTTCAATTATTCCTTTGCATTTTTCATCAAGCCCCATCAAAATTTTGAGAATGAGATGCTAATTTAATAAAACTTCAAGATTTTAGTTTTATCAACAGAAGTCTGTTGTATATCTTTATTAAGCCTTTATATCTAACTTTTCATGCTTCAGAAAAATAAATTACTCTACTTTTCCCCAACTATAGTACCTTTTAAATACTGTAGTTGCTTGAAGATAAATAATATTTAAAAAAATTTTAAGTTAATCCCTACTTAGGTCAATAAAGAAAATTTTTATTTTAGTTAATATTTATCAAATAGTTACAATTAATATAAATATGTATAAAAATATGACAGAATCACAATTTTAGGTGACAAAATAGAAAGCGATTTTCCTTGTAATTTTTCTATTCTATGTAGGGTGTTGGACTACTTTTTTTGTTTGTTACTATTTATTCATTAATTAAATTTAATTATTCTAATAAAATAGTATAGTAAAAAAAAATCCCATTTTCAGAAATTAGGTCATCTCAGTCGAGATTCAAACCCACGACCTTTGGATTAGAAATCCCAACGCGCTATTTATTGCGCTACAAGGACACAACGGGCAATTTTCCTTTCTAAATATGCTGTTGGACAATTATTTTTGTTTGTTACTATTTATTCATTTTTTAATTTATTTAATGAATTAAAATATTTGAAAAAACTGTATTGACATCAAGTGTCATCCACTACAACTTTTAAAAAATATATCTGAACTTGAAGAGAATAATGGAAAGTATTTTATTAACGAATGAAAATTTGAACAAGATCGAGGGGCATGACGTCAGACGCATATGGTCCCTGAGCGCGAGATCACCTTTCATTTCTACACCGACCATGAACGCTTAAGGTCGACGTTCTCTTAGCAGCTTTTAGTTTTAGTTCTTTAGGCTTAACGATGTTTGGCGTCCCCATCTCACAGGTGAACCCTGCTCTCTATTCGAACTGTCTTTTATTTCTCTTTTTGTAAATAATTAAAAGCTGTAAATAGCCTGATTCTTAATTTTCCTTATCTTAATAAATTAATTGTTCGCTTAACTTGGCTACTATGTTTTCTTTCGTTTCAAAATTTTTTTCGTCACCTCTAGACATCGTCCTACACATATATCAGGGATGGCGAACCAGTGGCACACGACACAATATTTTGGACACGTCAGCGATCAAAATGGTTTGTGCATTTTATTTCAAAATAACAAAGTTCACTATGAAGTATTACGAAACTCGAGTGATCGGTCGCGGAGTGGCGGAAGCACACTCGTTTGTTATTGACTTGCCTTGTCGTGGGCTACAATTGATTATGATGTAAAATTTATCTGCACATAACATAGTCAATTTCGTTGACACAACTGTATTTTAAAGTTTATTTGTGTTATATTTACGATTTTTAACTGTTATTTAACATGGTGAATTCAGAAAAAGAACTAAAAGTGCAAGATAGTAAGTGTAACAGAGAATTTCAAACTTGGTGAATCTAGAAATATGGCATTTTTAGTAAAAGCGATGTGGACTTTATGTTCTAGAGCAGTGGGATGTAGAACATTGTCGGTAAAGGGGCATTTTGAAACGAATCACAAATCCTCTAGTCAAAAAATTCAGCCACAGGAAAACTAATTAATTGCTCAGAAACCATTTGATGGATAACTCCACTTCAACACGCATTTTACTTAAAGTAATGTCTTATAAACCTATTTTAAGTTATTTGTCGTCCGATCTGCAACATTAGAAGTCACGCTAATGATACTTTACAATTTTAATTACGCGTATAACTAAAACATTTACTTTACAGTGCAAAAGGTATTTTTTTAAAGTTTGAGTTGTTAGTACTAATTTTATTATTTTCCCAATAATCACAAGTGAAATTTATTTGACGGCACATCTATGCCTCATTAAACACTTCTTTTGGAAAAAAATGGCACGCTGATCCATAAAGGTTCGCCATCCCTGACATATATATATATATAAGGAGAGATTGAACTAATAGTAGTAATTGAAAAACAAAGATCACTGAAATAGCAGATATTATTTTCAGTCTAAAGTAGGGGCCTTAACTTTGACTAATAAGTGAAAGAATAGACAAGAAAGGAAATATTTTAATGGGGAATCAAATATAATAAAATAATTAAAAGAAGGGAAAGATTAAGAGGACAACAAAAGGAACAACGGAAGTGGCTTTATTTAAACAAAACAGTACCGAAATCATTCTGCAAGCGTTTGATCTGAATAAAATATGAGTAATAATTGATTTTTAATCAAAAGTGCCAAAATCATTCCATAAGCCTTTGGCCATAATATAATTATGAAAAACATTTGACTGAACGAGGGAAATTATCATACTCAATGCAACAAATAAAAGACCATTTTTGTTTATTTTATTTTTAACAAAGCTGTTCATTAAATAGAAGTAAAATTGCATTTCTATATATAGGCTTCTGGTACTATTCATTATATTTTTGTTGCATTTCTGTGAATCATCATTTGAATGTAGCTCCTGATTACTTGTAGTTATTTCAAATTGTAGCTGCTCTTACCTTTGTCAATGTGTTAGTTGGTGATTTGAAGGAATAAAAAGTAAACTTAAAGCTTTATATATTGGTATAAATATCAATACTATCCGCTTTCAATTAGTGAATTTTGATTTGAATTACCGTCAACATTTATGGAAATGCAACAGGATATAGGCCGAGGATCTTCCGATTTGTATCTACGATTAAAAGATCGACAACTCTTGCCACTGTCTTCATGGCACTGCTGAAGGAGGAAGCTAACAAATTAAGTGCGTAGATATTCTGAAATACATGCGTCAATATGCGTTAGAATTCACAACGTCGCGCGTAAGGTAAATGCTTTTAAATAAAGGAATTGCTGCGAAGCGGATCTCTAATGCTATGGTGCTTCTAAGGTGCAGCGTTGGTGAGATCGCTGTTAAGGCCAGATTACTTTTGAAAGAGGAGGCGTTAAGACGACATTGGGATGCTGGTAGGAGTGAGCCTTGATAGATCACAGTAAGTGTGAGAGCGTCCGAGGAAATCTGGAAGTGGTTCGGTGAAAGAGTCCGTTGGAGTGTGCTGGCGCGTCGCAGCGAGTTGAAGCCTTTAGAAATGTCTCTATGGCGTTTTGTGAAGCTTCTTAACGTCTCGAGAGTCTCTGGTTTTCCTCTTCTCGTGTTTCTTTAAAGGTGAAATAGGCCACGCCCACAAAAGCGACACGTGATGCAGAATCCTTTCTGTTTGGACGTGGCCGGGATTACTAGTCCACTATGAGTCCTAGTCTCCTTCACGCGGTGGACTTTGAAGCAAGTGGTTGGCGTTGGAATTGCGCGGTCACCTCACTGTCTGCTAGATCAAAGGAGATCAAATGTTGATTTGTATTAGAATATAAGCGTCATAGTGTTCGGTCTTGAATATTTTCCCAAGCGAAACTCCATGACGAATGAGAAACGCCACTAGTTCCCTAACAGAAATGGGTCCTTTGGTGAAGGTCACGCCACTGAATATTATGGGAATGCAGATATATAACTTCTAGTTAATCATTTTCTCAATAACTATTTTATTCACAAAGCAAGAACATGATTTTTCATTTTATAATAAAACGTGTTGACCTTTGGTGTGGCAATACAATTTGTACTTAAATATTTTTAAGAAAAAAAATATTGTCGAGTTAGTAAAATTGTGTTTTGTTGATATTGATATTAACTACACTGCTGGCCACAGCGCGTAAATGCAACACCAAGAAAGACAAGAGGTAGCACAACAAAAATTTATTTTGTAGATAGCATGTTGACCAAGTATCAAATTATTAAATGTATAGACTTCTGTGAAGTGTGGTTCCTGCCAGAATCAGTAGCCAGAGTAGCCGCCATTATTGGAGATCACCGCTGCCACACGCCTTGGCATTGATTCAAAAACACTGAATGTATTCTTGGGGTACAGAAGACCAAGTAGCTTCCACACGTTGCCAAAGATGATCGGGCGTGTTTAGCATCCTCTCTCCACGGTGTCTCCAGACTCGAATACGACCATCGTGGTGTTGCAGACAGATGCGTGACTCGTCCCTAAAGACAACTTCATTCCATTCTGCTATCCACATCCTTCTTTCGAAGCACCTTTGGCGGCGGAGACGTCTGTGGTTCTGCATCAAGGGTAGACCAAGCAATGGACGTCTTGCTGGCAGATCACTCTGCTGTAAACGGCGTCGAATGGTATTCGCAGACACTGAATGATGCGTTACAGACTCAATGTGCTTTGCTGTGGTTCATGATGTGACTGAGCGATCCGTCACTGTTATGCACCCAATTTGCCTGTCCTCATTTGAAGTGGTGCACTGAGGTGGATGCGATCGACCACGTCGGTCCGTCGTACTCACCTGCATCCAACGGTCACATATCCACATTACAGTTGTTTAGTTTAGTCCAACACGACTACCGATTTTCCTGAAAGATAATCCATAATCTCGGTAGGCCACTGTCCTTCCTCTGTCGAACTCGGATACTTGATCAAAACTTAATTGCTGTTTTCTGCGAGACATAACTGATCATTTTTTTAAAAAAACCACAAGAAAAACATATTTGTCGAACTTGAAATCGTCGAAATCTCCAAGCCTTAAATAACGCTTTGAGGTGGCCCACAGGCGCGAGTGATGTGTGTCTGCGATGAAATTCTAATCATTTGCATATCTCTCCTCCTTCTAATGCATGTTGTAAATTTCATGTTATTTGCATGCTTCCTTCAGGGTGTTGCATTTATGTTTGGCCAACAGTGTATTTCGATTGGATTTGCTTTAAATTTTAATCGCCCTCTTAAGAAGCTTGAGGGCTATTAGCAAAGGACTCTCATTTCTGAACCATGGTCAAGTGATGAGAACAACATGAGAGGGAGATTGACCTCGTAATTTTGAACAGTGGTTTTTAGAGCGGTGGTTGCCTAGTAGTCAATGTAACGGACTCGTGACCGGCGTGTCACGAGTTCGAACTTAGTTCCAGCTCCACTGAAAACTCGCCATGTAGGGGAGCGATGCACGTTATATCTGTCAAGAGCTCAAATGTCCTCTCATTGGTGTGGTGTGGTAGTTTGGAGAGGGGGGGGGGGGCCCGCTCAGGTTCATCCTCGTCACTTGACCATGGTTCAAAATGATGAAGACCGTCGCGAAAAGCCCTTGAGTAGCTGAACAGTGTGACGTTAATATTCACTCACTGGCTCACTTGATCCGTGGTCAAGTGAGAAGGACGTCACAGGAGCTAGTTACCTCTTCTCCTAACTTCTAAACCATGCCAACTTGAGGACTTTGATTCACGACAGATTCAATGTGCCTCTACACGGTGGATCTTTAATGTCACTAGGACTCGAACCTGCAACTCGATAACTGCGGCCATAAACGCTTGGCTATCGCAGTCACATTTGATTCCATTTGTATCGAAGAATCATTATTTGCATAGAAATAGAGCACCTTTGGCCTTTAAAAATACAGCTTTAAGCAGTATTTTTAGATACATTATTTAGAAGTATAGTATTTTAAAATACACTGTTTCTTAGAAAAAAAATAAATATTATTGAGTGGGTACAAATGAAGTGTTTAACAATTGTTTGCATATGATCAGACATAAGTTTTTTCTCTTTTATTTGATAAATTTAAATTAATTTGAAAGGAAATAGAATCGGAAAAATAAATAATTTAATGTGGATATTTAGAAATGCAAATAAAATATACATTTACAATAAAAAAACACTAATAATTTGAAAACAGAAATTTTATTATGTTTCTTATATATACATATATATCAAGGATCTTTAATATTTACTCATTTAGGGGAAACTTTTTTCGTAAGAGAATACTGAATGGTTGTTTATCTTTATACTTTATTTGCATATACATTTTTCAAAAAAATACTATAAGCAGGTGTGTTGCGATATTCATATATTTGCCACTTCAATGCAACAAGAAAACAATTTCCTACAACAAAGGAGAAGATTTATTGAATTTTTTAAAAAATGTTAAGCTCGGAAAGAATAAATATTTTATTATTGCTTATTTGATTTACGTCGTTTGTTTCTAACCTTTTAATATTTGTATTACTTTTCACAACGCTTAAAACTGTTTTAAGGTATCCGAATACGTTCGGAGTCATGATTTTAAAAAAGCGCATAAATGGATAATTTTCATATTTAATATCACTTAGATTAGAATACACGTATAAAATTGTTTTAAGGACATTATGACAAAAAAAATTATTTAATTACAATAGTTTCGAAAAACTATTAACTTAGAATAACCTATTTTCAAAATGTTGTCCTTTTATAAAAAATTCTTCTGTAATAATATCTTGTGTGTGTGTGCTTATATAAAGTAAAGACTTCCCCGGAGAGTCTGAACTATATGAATTTTGAAAAATTCACATAATTTTCAGAGTTACACCAATTGAAATAATTATCGGCGTTTTTTTCTTAAAATTTCTACCCTCGGCTGTAGTAAAATATAGATAAATTCACTTCTAAGTTATATATTTCAAAAATTTTAGTTCAGCCTCTCCACCGATGACTGAGGTAAAATATTATTCTAATAGAAGCATTTTTCATAAAGGAAGAATGTTTTAAAAATGGGTCATTCTATATGTTCATTTTTTGTCAAAATATTGCACTTAAATAATTTTCAATTGTTATAATATTCTTAAAACAATTTTATACATGTATTTTAATGTAAGCGACAGTAAATATCAAACATTATCCATTTATACGCTTTTGTAAAATCACGGTTCCGAACGTAGTCGGATACCTTAAACAATTTAATTAAAAGTATTAAGGAAAACAATAAAAAAAAAGGACAAAAATTAAATCAATTTCATATTTTTCAAAACCAAATGAAAGCTGATATTAAAATAAAAAAGAATGCATAAGTAGTTCTTGCAGTTTAACTATTAATTTTTTCATTCTTCGGAATGGAATTATATTTAGTTTTGAAAACTAATCAAAAACTTTGATTTTCATAAAAAATAATACGAAAAACTAGAAAACAATTAATGTAAGCCTTATAAAATAAATCCTTTGAAAATAAATTATAAAAATTGAATTTTCTAAATTTCTCTATAGTAATACGTAAAAAAATTTAATATTCCGTCAAATGATATGTTCGTAAAGAATTTTTTTTCTATTAATTAGATTTTAGTATATTCGCACACATGTGATATTAGAGTCAAGAACAAATTATAATTGACGTTTTTGTTAAATGAAAATATTCCTTTTTTTTTTAATTCAAGGTTTACCATACCAATTTGGTGACAGTTGCTTAATAAGTACTGCATTAAGGAATCAAAATATTCCACACGTACCTAAATTAAAATTCGTCTAAATATTTTTCAATACCGTATATTACGCAGCATATAACGAACACTTCGAATTTAAAAAGCAAGATTGAAAGTTACGGGTGCCTGTTTTCTCGAGATAAAAAATATGACAGCTTTCTAGACGAGTATTAAAAAAGCAAATTTCAGCATATATATATATATATA
>BMAV01010989.1:57776-72423 GCA_019973955.1 Trichonephila inaurata madagascariensis
GCGTTCAAAGCAAAACGCAAGGTACAAACATAATAATTATAGCCATAAATAAAATACTATCATATGATGCACATTTATGATCAAACAATTCAAAATACATTTAAAATCATTTTCATCTGAAGTTAGTTTTTGTAGTTATAGTCAGTAGAAGACTTAGTTTGCATACTGTCCGCCAATCTTGAATATTTCGGTATATAATTCTTTAGTTATATTTAATATAACTTAATAATAAATATATGGAGTATATACTAACCTACAAAGCTAAAACAAAAAAAAACAAAACAAAAAAACTCACACTTTTAAAACCGCGTTTACAGCAAAATGGAATGTACAAACATAATAATAATGGCCACAGTTATGATAATATCAAATGATGCATTTATTATCAAACAAATTAGAATACATTAAAAAATAAAATATTTTTATCTTAAGTTAGTTCTCGTCCTTTTAGTTAGTAGAAAACTTTGTCTGCGTACTGTCAACCAGTCTTGAATATTTCGGTATATAAAGATACATTCAGTCGGTCACCCCCAAAATGTGTTGGCGGTCCAAAGGTCGATCGCGATCGACTAATGCCCATTCTTGCTGTAGGCACATCACCGAATTCCATTTTATCTTCACCATCAGTGTTACTCTGATCCATAAGCACACACAAATAATCACCTTGTGTTTATCTAGATCGTTGGATATATTCTATATTTTTCAAATGAATTTTTAATTGTGTCAAGTTTATTTTCATTCCATGGTTTTACTATCCATTCACCTACACCAAAAGATAAAGAGGATTACACATACACATTTCAGGTTTCTTCGTAAAAAAAACTAATAAAACACGCTTTTATAGTGAATCGAAATAAAAAGTAAAAAAAATAATTCCTAATATAAAAAGAATAAAAGGATTAACGAGAAAATTAATCATTTTATTCATATATTAGGAATTATTATTTTACTTTTTAGTTCGATTTACTATAAAAGAATGTTTTTTAGTTTTTTTAAAAACTATATATTTTCCAATTTTTAGTTCGACCTACAATAAAAGCCTGTTTTTTTAAGCTTTTAAGGTGACTGCCTACCTTGAAAATGTCGTTTTTCGTCTACACATAAGGCACTTTTTTATTTCAAAATCTTATAGTTTGAACACTTTTCTTTCCAAAACAGTTTTTCGTTTTCCTTTACGAAAAATAGAAATAAAAAGTTACAGTGATTTTAAAAAACATAACTCTATGTAAAAGGGCAGTAAGATAAAACTTTAAATGAGTTTTTCTCAAAATTATGTTTTCGAAAGAAACACTTTACCAGATACATGATATCTTAAGAACCAAACCAGATAAAGTTTTGAAATTTTTTCAGAATGTTAATTATACTAATTTTCATAAAGTGGACTATAAGTTTTGTTGTAGGTTAAATATTTTTTTCAATTAGGATAGTTTTTATATATAAAGAAAAAACTTAAAAAATATCAAAAAATTTTCATATTATTATGCGTAATGATCAGTAATTTTTTTTGTATTTTAATATTTCTCTTAGATTTTAATTCATTTTGAAAAGCACCGTAATATGTATATTGTGTATAAAGAAAATTATATGATAATTGTATTAGAAATTTTTATACAATGTTACTTGTTTTAGTATAAGTTTGGTAAAATTTCCTTGAAAACAACCAGTTTTTCTAAAAGTGTACAATATTTATTTAAAAAATTTATGTATTTACGTATTTTTTTTAATTATTATTATTCATCCTAAAATCACTCAATTTGTTTCAAAAATTTGTTTTTATAAAAAAATTGAATCCGAAGGTAGGCAGTCCTCTTAAAACTATCATTTAATCTTTGTTGAATTTATCCTTGAGATTGATATTTGGAGCTAGATATGTGGCTGCTGGAAATAGTCTTGCTCTTCAACGGATATTAATTAATGGGTCTGAAGGGTATTTATTCTCTCCGCGTTATCGTTATATTTCAAAAATTCCGTCACTTTAGATACAGGTCTAATAAAAGTGTTTTAAGAAGAAATATTAAATGTCAATCGTATTATCACCTTTTAAACGTATTGGTATAATGTTAATTCGCATCATCACTTCTAAACATATTGCTTTATCAAAATAAAAATAAAAAATTTAGCAGTTGGAACATAAATTTATCCCCTTTTAAACGTATTGCTATAATGTTAACTCTTATCATCACTTCTAAACGTATTGATTTATAAAAATAAAAAATATTTAGCAACTCGAAGATAAATTATTTTTATTCACATGCACGAGTCTTTTTTTCCCTTTCTCACATAAAGAGCACTTTTGTTTGTTTGTATTACTTATATTAATAAAAAGCGTTTTCCTTCTTAGGGTTGCACCTTTTTAAGGGGTAGGGTCTTTTAGTCGTCATATCTGGAATTAGTCGCTAAATTTGAGAATGCAGTATGGAATTAGTCACCAAATTTGGAAATGGTATATGCAATTTGTCGCCAAATCTGGAAACAATATAATGAATTAGTCGCCAAGCCACGAAATTATTAAAATCATTATTTTTGACGATCCTAATCAGGACAACGGAACAAAATTATGAAATTATTTTATTGTCATCGGTCCTGGGCAAGTGTGCAAAATTTCGAATTAATCTGACCTTTTAAAGTGGGTAAAAATCGAGTCCAAAGATTCCATTACATACAAGTGAAACTTATACAAGCGTGTTAAAAAGGGTACGCGTTATACGTCGAATATACGGTATATGGTTTGATCTATAAAGTCTCCTTCAGCTTCTACTAAATGAACTAATAAATATACATTTAACTCTTTTCTTATACGATTTTGAAGTATAACACGGTACATGAATTCAATAAATTTCTTTGTTTACACGAACTTTTTGTTCTAGTATGCATTCTAAAAAAAAAAAAAAAATTGGGAATTCGTGCTTCTTGGGTGAGGACGATTTGATCAAAAATTTTTAACAATTTATGATAGTAAAAAAGTCTACAATGAATTTAAGCTATTAACAGCTGATTTTTATTTCGTGAAGGATTGAAATTTGCTACAAATAGGGGACAACATTTTCTTACACATTATCCTGACATTGAGCTTGCATTATAAAATTTCAATGTAATTTTAATTTTTGTGTATGAGGCTATTAAGAATGATATCAAGTAGCTTAAGAAAAAAAAAGGCCCTAATAACAGACATTGTTTCAACCAAAAAATTTTTTCCATTATAAAACGGCGCCTCAATGGTCATTAATCACGATCTAAATTCTTCATTTGAGTCAAAACAGACAGTTGAACTAGACATATCTGACACATCTACTGATGACAGCATTTTTTATGAAGTTCATAATAAACGTGCATACGCTTGTTATCAAAATGTGATGAATAGTTGTTAGTAATTTTATTGTTAATTTCAGTTTGAAGTTATAGACTAAATTTTCAGTATACACTATTTAATTTTTTTTTGGTAATACAAATGAATTGTTTTTGTTTTATAAATATGTAAAATAGATGTTACTATTACTGGTTTTGCAAATTTTTTGGGAAAAGTACTTATAGATTTTTCTTCTTGCATGATTTTTTAAATTGTGGGACATATCCCAAATTTACCATATGAGGCATGTATTTTTATACACGATTTTCTTACACGGTTTTCTAAAAAACGCACCTACCGTGCAAAAATAAATAAATAAATAAATAATAAAATAAAATAATAGTTGGGTGTATTCCTTTCTTTAAAATTCCTCCATCCACATCTATTGATTTAGATATAAATGGCTAATACTTGCCAACAATAAATTTAAAATGCTTTTTCAATTCCTACTATGAGCAAACAGTCTCTATTTATTTATTTATCTTAGTGGAATTTTCAATCGTTAATAAAATACATTTTAAAGCGCTCAATTGAGCTGAAACTTTTATATACATGATTATTTTGGATGACAATACAGTAATTTAATTATAATTAAAAAATTAATTGATTAAAACTAATTATTTAAAAAATTACTAATACAACCACGTTGGCATCCTTTTCTGCGATTTAGCGACCCTTTTGGCGACTTGTGTCAAAACTCTAAAAGGATTTCTTTCTCACGTTTTAAAGCATTCAGTTGAACTGAAATTTTACATACAAGATGGTTTTGGATGACAATGCGATACTTTAATGATAATTAATAAAAATGAATTACCAATTAATGCTGTGATTCTGTAATATGTATGTACATATTTATATTAATTGTAACTATTTAATAAAAAGTAGCTAAAATAAAATTTTTCTTTGTTGATTGTAGTAGGAATTGACTTAAACAATTTTTTTATATTACTTGCTTACCATAAATTAAGTCAAAATAGTAGAATAAAAAGTTCTCAATAATAATACAACATCATTTGTTTACTGAGAGAATATTTCCAGCTTCATCTTTCTGTGCGATCCAATCACCTATTTAATGCAAATATTATGTCGCGTGATTTTGAATCAGGATTAGATGACGGAGTCAACATATGCGTTAGCACCCCATTCTCCATTTCTATGCCATGTCAATGTAGAGATTTTGAGCCTTAACAGATTTAATTTGAATCCGCTCCTTTTATGATAAATCATGATTGATTATTTATTAACGCATTCAAAAGCAACGCGAGAACTATCGGAGATGGACTGCGTAATTCTTCCGACAGATTTAATGTTCATAAGCCCTTCTAAGCGAAGTATCTTTAATGGAATGAGGATTCGAGCCCCTTACTCGAGTGAAACAACGTCGTGGCAATGATCACTCGGGTACTTTTCAAATATTTTTATGAATTAATGCGATAATTTTTTTATCCAATCAATATTGGTAATTTAAGAAGAAAAATAGAAATTATTGAAAAGGTTGTGAGTGTTTATTAACGTCGCACTGTAAAGCAATACGAGGGGTATTCGCAACGGACCTGGGAATTCTGAATTGGGATTAAGTGACGACACGTATTCTAGCATGTCTTCTCTAAGCTTCCACACCAAGGGGCGGTTCGCGGTAGCCGAATGGTCAAGGTATCGGATCGAGGTTGGCCTTGTTACGAGTTCGAGCCCAGTACCACTTAAGACCCGCAGTCTAGGGGAGTAATTTAAATCTGTCGAGAGCTCAAACGTCCTCCCGTTGGTGTGGTGTAGTAGTTAGGAGAGGGGGCTGCCAGCTCAGGTGTCGTCCACCTCACTTGACTATTGTTCAAAATTAAGTGGTCCGTCGCCAAAAGCCCCCGTGCAGACGAACACTGCGACGTTAATATTCACTTACTCCACTCCAAAGGGTGGCCGCAGTAGCCTGGTGGTCAAGGTAACAGACTCGTGGGCAGAGTGTCATGCGTTTGAGTCTAGTACCGTTGAAGACCTGTCATGTAGGGGGGGACGATGCATGTTAAATATGCCTATGCTCAAACGTCATCTCGTTAGTGTAGTATTGAAGTTAGGAGAAGGGGTGCACACAAGCTAAGGTCCTCGTCACTCGACCATGTATCAAAATTACGAGGTCTGTCTCCAAAAGCTACTGAGTAACAGAACAGTGCGACGTTAAGGTATCCGACTACGTTCGGAACCGTGATTTTGCAAAAGCGTGTAAATGGATAATATTTATGATATTTAGTGTCACTTAGATTAGAATATATGTATAAAATTGTTTTAAGGACATTATGACGAAAAAAAATTATTTAATTACAATATTTTGGCAAAAAATTAACTTAGAATAACCTTTTTTCCAAATGTCCTCCTTTTGTAAAAAATGCTTCTATTGTATTAATATTTTGCCTCTATATAGCTCAGACCTCTGTACAGAGGCTCAATTAGAATTTTTGAAACGCATAACTTTTGGAAGTCGGTTTATCCATGTTTTACGAAAACAGAAGGGAGAAGTTTTAAGAAAATACGCCGATAATTATTTCAAATGGTGGTAACTCTGAAAATAATTTGAATTTTTTCAAAATTCGTAGTTGAGCCTCTGTACAGAGGTCTGAGCTATATACAGGCAAAACATTAATACAATAGAAGCATTTCTTACAAAAGGAGAACATTTGGAAAAAAGGTTATTCTAAGTTAATTTTTTGCCAAAATATTGTATTTAAATAATTTTTTTTGGCATAATGTCCTTATAAAACAATTTTATACATGTATTCTAATCTAAGTGACACTAAATATCATAAATATTATCCATTTACGCGCTTTTGCATAATCACGGTTCCGAACGTAGTCGGATACCTTAATACTCACTCCACACCAAAGGAAGAACTTTAAGCTTCGACAGATTTAGAGTTGTCAACCCTTCTACGCGGTGGGTCTTCAGTGGTACTAGGGCTTGAACTTATGACACAACGTGACCACGAGTTCGTTACCATAACCACCAGGCTACCGCAACCTCTTAGAAAGGGCAAAAAAAAAACTAAAAGTGGAAACAGAGATAAAGAAAGTTAAAAGAAAGTTATCGAAATATATTAAACTAAAGAAAGTTATAATTAATTTCAGTGAATTTGAAGACAATTTGTAGTTATAATCATGCAATGAAAAAAAAATAACTTTTTGGTCAGGGATTCATTTGCTTTATTAAGAAGTCATCCGTTCCAGACCTACATTCTTTACATGTGTTTTTTGTTTCTAAATTTTTTCATATGAGTATATAAATTAATTATGACAATAGAAAGACAATTTCTAGTTTTGTTCGCATAAAGGGAGCGAACTCTTAAGAGTTATTCCACACAATTTGTAACTTGGAATATAAGAATAACAATAACAATAATATGCACACAAAAAAAAGAAGACGAATTGTGGGTGAGTTAAGAACGTTCACAATATATCATAAGAAACAAAACGTAGCAATAACAAATTATCTTTTTTATATAATGAATGAGTGACTATTCATAACGCACCCTGAAGCAACAACAAGTCTTTATAATTTTTACGTAATATATCTTATAACTAAAAACTCAGTGGTGTAACTCCCATGAAGGCCTAAACTTACTGTGCCCAACTTAGTTTTCGTGACCTTGGGCGCTGAGCTGCATAAGCAAAAGTTCGGTCAGTCACATGTTTAGTTCCCAAGCAAGTTTAGTCCAAACCAGTGTTTAGTTCCCAAGCAAACTTGGAACTCTTTTATTGACCCACTGCAGGGATGAAAGTCTGAGTTGACTTTGTCCTGCCCGGGATTTGAGCCCCGGACTGAGGTGTGGAAGCGAGGTACGCTACCACTCAGCCCCACTGTGGGCTTCATAATACATCTAATACTAAGCATAAATTTTCTGAAACTACATTATTTATATTCAGGTTTAAAAATATATAGCGCTTATAACATAAATAGCTATTCTGGTTGCTTTGAGTTTAGAGAAAATATATATAGATTTTTCAAACAGAGTAAATCGAAAAAGATATGTATTCCATTGATTTCGAAATATGTAGTAATCTCTTACGTTAAACAGAATCAAATAAAAGAATTTTACTGTGGTAGTGTATTGGTTAAAGAACTCTTGAAGGCAGATTTATTTTAAGTTTCTCCAAATGTATGTAACGTAACAAAGATGCAGTATTTGCTATGAAATGCTTTTCAAAATGTACACTGTTAAAGTAAGACCCAGAAATAGAGCTAAAGAAGAAACGTATTTTTTTTTCAAATGCCTTTGAAAATAAAATAAATCGGTATTCACTACATAAGTTGAACATAAATTGAAATATAAAGCTTTAAAACGAGAAGTATTATACATTTTTTGCTTTATACAGATCACTTCTTTTTCAAAATTCTATTTATTTTCCATGAGTTAAACTTGGGTAATAAGGCTAGCTCCCGAATTTCTGGATATAAGGATTTGTTTAATAAATAAATTAATATTAGAATTTAAAAGGAGGCAAAAATCAATTTCTATGAGAAATTACTTCGAAGAAGGTTTTGAAATAAGTATTTTCTTTATATCACATTTAAAAATTTAAGAAACTTCCAAAAAATTCTCTTTTTAATATTTTTTCATATTCTTTTTTCGTGAATCTCCGTATTATTTTGTAAGCATTTTACTCAGATAAGGTTAATCACTTTATCTTTTGAAATAACTAATGTTACTTTTTTTCTGTACGAAAAAAAAATTCTAAGATATCAGTAAGATTTTATGACATGAAATCATTTAGAAATATATTAAATATATATCCTGAAACTAATATGAGTAATACAACAAATTAATATATATATTTCAAAAAATGCTCAGTACAAGATGTTTAGAAAATTTAGTTTTGTACTAGAAATTACAAAAATTGGGTACACAGAAGAAACAATAATAATCTAGTAAGTAAAATTTTAAGATGCAAAATTTCTATGATAAAATGTACTATTTATATTGCTATTATTCCGATGTAAATGTTATTCTTACCTGTCTCGAACTTTCAATTATTATTTATTTTCTATCTTTGTTCTTATCAGTCTCAA
This sequence comes from Trichonephila inaurata madagascariensis, assembly GCA_019973955.1. Lineage (NCBI taxonomy): Eukaryota > Metazoa > Arthropoda > Arachnida > Araneae > Nephilidae > Trichonephila > Trichonephila inaurata. The sequence continues at coordinate 66,176 of BMAV01010989.1, forward strand.
AATTCTTTCAATTACTTGCTAATTAATGTTTGTCATTTTCAATTTTACGTTTTGTCTTATAGTTATGAAATTAAAGATTACAGTTTTTCTTTGTCTGTTTCAAGTGTTTAAATAAATCTTATTAATAAATTTAAGAGTTTTTAACACTTCAATAGTGTTCTTTTCTTTTTAAAAAATGATAATGTTTTGTTCTTATTCTAGTAAATATATTTTAAAATGCTATTCTTTAAAATTTTTTAAAAAGTTTATCTCAAAAGCAAGCACACATTTTTGCAACTTAGCTATAATTTAACATATGTTCAATAATTTCGTTTTTGAAATTTTGTTAAAAAACTAGTTTATTAATAGGAAATGGGGAAAAACTCTGAAATTTTAAATTATGAATATTTTATTTTTGAAACTTTAAACAAACTCTAAAAAAAATGAAGCTGCAAAATATTTTTAAAAACAAGGTAGGTAGAATTTTTAAGTTAGAATAACGAGTATTAGTTATTATATTGCTACACAAGGTTGGTATTACATTAAATATGAATATTTTTTATTTTAAGTCAAAAAACAGTCATCTTATTTTTGTTTGAAGTTAGGTTTATAGTAATCAAAATTCATCGAACTCGAGTTCACCCGTTCGAACATTTTTAAATTTGAGATAGACTAATACATATCAATTCTGAAAGCTATCAAAATCTTGTACTAGCTTGCAGTGGAAATTTGCTTAGTAATACTTTTCTTCTCAATATCATTGAGCAGAATTTCGATAAAAGGTCCATTCTAATAGCAAATGAGTATGGAAGGTTCAATAGATAAAAAGGATTTTACACGGAATTAAATTTTTAACCAAGTATTTCTGATAATTCCTAGATATTCTGACACACAAAAAAATTCAAACACCAATAACTTTTCAAATAACTTTCATGCTTAGATTTGAATTTTATGGGTCGATTCGTCTAAACTTCTTGATGTATAAAATGTGTGACACACACACACACAAAACGATGTTAAGTAGCTTGATAAAAGATTGGAGTGGCAACAACTGTTTTAGTGACGTCATCCCACGCACCTCCTCTATCCATATAGCCAGTTTCACCAAAATCGATCCAGTTGAAAGTACTGTGTCATTGAGTGAACACGTGCAACTGCATTCTGCCAGGAAAATGTCGAATCAACATCAAGTTTCTTGTGAGGAAATCATTCACGAAAACATTTCAAATATTAACCGAGGCTTATGGAGATGAAACTTTGTTTAATGCACATGAGTTTGAAAAGTATTAGAGGTTCTCAGGAAGAAGGGTCACAGCGAGGAAGAGGATGAACCTGTTAGTCGCTCACGGTCAGCGATTACAAACCAAACATAACCAAAGTTCGTGATATGAGTGGGTTCCCACTCACATCAGTAATCAGACTATTAATCAACATTACTACATTGAAGTACAAAAAAGACTTCATGAAAAAATTAGAAAAAAGAAGAACAGAATTGGAGAGTGATGTTGCATCAAGACAATGCACCCACTCACACGTCCCTATCTGCCAAGCACTTTCTGATCAGTAAAAACATTATGATGAGGCATCTTCCCTATTCACCTGATTTTGTCTCATAAAACTTTCTTTTTATTTCCTACAGTTAAATCTTGTTGAAGGGGAATCCATTTTACCTCAGTTGAAGGGCTTCGGGCAAAAACGGAAAATCTCCTGGAGGTCCTTCCAAAAACCTCATTCCAGTACTGTTACCAGCAATGGCAGCACCGAATGAAGAAGGGAACTACTTTGAAGGTGATAATGTCACGGAGAACTGATTTTGTATAAACAATGATTTATTGGACAAGTCTTGTTTTTGTTTGTTTGTTTGTGTGTTACACCTCTTCTGAGCAGATGTCCCGATCAGGCGGTCAGTCTGAAGCGAGATCCCCAGTGTTTAAGTCCCCAAGCAAGCTTAGTACTCCTTTATCGACTCACTGTAGTAGGGATGAAAGGCTTATTTGACCTTGCCCAGCTTAAGGAATAGAACCCGGACCTGTGGTGTGGAAGTGTGATACGCTACCACTCGACCATTGGGCCTCAATCGTATATAGTAACATGCATAAAACTTTTTATGCTTTTAATAGAGTATGTATGGTTTTATTTATTTACTTTAGTAACACAACGAGGAATATAGTTAAAAATAATATTATACTTATTTCATTGCAAACAACTTAAAATTTAATATATTATTTATGTTTAATATATTATTCAATATTGAATAATTATATTATTTCTTTAGGCATCCATTACAAAGGTTGCACAAAAGTCATTAATAATAATAGTAGTCATCAATATCGTACATTTAGATGGTGTAATTGATATCTAGTATAATATGTATAGAATTGCATGAGAATATGTGTATTATCGATGCTATTTGTAAGCAGCCTTTCCAATTAAAGCTGCATAGACATGGATATAATCGACATTCCTCATTAGACTATCACTACAGACAGGAAATGGTTTAATTCCATTTCGATAAATGCGAAATTACTCCTTAATCAGACTCTATTTAACTCTCTCATTTAGAAGCAATTTCGAGAACATTATTCGTTCTTGATCGTTTAGTTAGAAATGTCCCGGGGAAGATTTCGAAAACCATAACGATCCAGAAAGTAATTCTTAATTTTTTTTTCCAAATATTGAGTCATTCAGATAATTTTATTTTACGCATATATTTAGGATAATTATGTTATTTCAGACATATAAACATTAATTTGATATTTGACTTTTAAAGTATGATTCTTTAAAAGGTTTGTGAAATATGTTTGAAATTTGTTTTAGTTTGAATTAATGCCGCCCTAAAGCATATATTACCAATGGGGTCTCTATGTTCCCCTAGAGATCTTTTGGTTTCCTGAAGGGTCCGTGGAAAATTAAAATTAATTTGGAGGTGTGTGGACAACATTAGAAGGTTTGCGGAAGGTTTAATATGAAGTAAAATGTTTGTAACCCCTTTTCTTTATTATAATAAACTAAAATCTGTGACGTAACAGCCCATAAGAACCAAGGCCTAATGTGCCCATCTCAGTATACATGATCATTGGACGCTGAGATGCATGAGCAGATGCCCCGATCAGGTGGTCAGTAAAGAGCGAAACCCCCAGTGTTTAGTCCCCAGGCAAGCTTGGTACTCATTTATCGACCCAATGAAGGGAGGAAAGTTTCTGCAAATAGATGTTTTTGTGCCTTAGAGAGTTATTTAAAATCCAGTTTTCTCAATTTAAAGACCAAATTGCATCTTTAGAAAAGTCCTGACTCATTTATCACAGACTCGGCCATTGACTTGACGTAATGAGGAAGTTTAAGGAATTTTCGAGAGATTCTTACTTTGCGTTCTTGGCGGGATCCAAGTGAATGGATTTTGGAGAAGATCGGACTTATAAACAACCAGATATTGTAAAATTTGTCAAACAACAGAAACTTAATTGGGGCTGGTTATCTGATTAGAATGAATGAAGATCTTTGCTGCAAGAAAATCTTTCTGGTAAAGCCCATGGGAAATAGACCTCGGAGCATAAAAACGATAATAATAACATAATGCAGTGTTTCCCAAAATGCTCTATATAGACCCCCAAGGGTCTATGATGACCTGTAAGGGGTCTACGTCAGCGAAAAAATAATTTGGGGTTCCATGAGGTGTAAATGGGGGGTCTAGGATGGTTGCATTCATTAAACCAAATCATAATTTTAATTTTAAAAGAAAATTTAGTCACGTGGAAACCAGATTTTATCTATTTAATAGATTTATTTACTAGCTTTTACTGAGGTTAATTTGTAGTGACAAGGTGACAGCATAAACTTTAATAAAACAAGGACAAGTCAGTAATTTTCGCTTTAAAAAGACAAATTTATTACGAATGTGCTGTTATTTATCACGAATTATTTGAATATCATAGGGAAAATTTAATTGCTTTCCCTATTGAGAAGGAGTTTCAGCGTGGTTGCTAATCTCCAAATTAAAAAAAAAAAAAGGGGGGGGGGGATGGGGCCGGGGCCATACAAACCAAGGAGATTTGGGGTTATACTTGACTTGAATTAATACTTGGACTTGATATTAATTAAATTTTAATTTAATTAATATGTTTTTCCTAAATTGTAAACATCATAATTCACTTCAGTTGGAAATTTAGATCGTTTAACGTAAGTAGCTCTATACCAGCTGTCAAACAGACATTTGCGTCGAGAAATTTGTAAAAATTCAATATTAGGTAAGCAGGGGGCTACCCTAAGCCGAAAAGCATGGCAAGGGGTCTATGAGACAAAAAGGTTTAGGAACCTCTGACATAATGCATAAAAATGATAAATAATGATGAAAAAAGTCGCATTCTCACAAAAGTTACGATTTTGTTGTTATACTATTATTTATGAATATTATAACTTTTTTTCCATTTTATAAGATTTGTTCTGTTACATTTTAAAATGATATAAATGTTTATAATATATGATAATTACATGAAACAATATTAAAAAGTGTTATAACTAAATCCTACTGAACAGTAGTTCAGCAATTATTTTGTTATTACAATGATTTTACACATTTTATATCACAATGTCGAAACGACACCGGAGGATGTTTAAGGTATCCGACTACGTTCGGAATCGAGATTTTAAAAAAGCGCATAAATGGATAATTTTCATGATATTTAGTGTCGCTTAGATTAGAATTCATATATTAAATTGTTTTAAGGACATTTTACCAAAAAAAAAAGTTTAAATACAATATTTCGGCAAAAAATTAACTTAGAGAATAACTTTTTTTTTCAAAATGTTCTCCTTTTGTGAAAAATGCTTCTATTATAATAATATTTTGTCTGTATATAGCTCAGACCTTTGTATAGAGGCTCAACAATGATTTTTGAAAATTCAACATTATTTTCAGAATTACCACCCATTGAAATAATTATTGGCGTTTTTTTCTTAAAATTGCTCCTCTATGTTGTCGTAAAATATGAGTAAACCCACTTCTAAGTTATATATTTCAAAAATTCTAGTTGAGTCTCTGTAGAGAGGTCTGAGATATAGACAGGCAAAATATTATTATAATAGAAGCATTTTTTATAAAAGGAGAATATTTTGAAAATGGGTCATTCTATGTTCAGTTTTTGTCAAAATATCGTACTTAAACAATTTTTTATTGTAATACTATTCTTAAAACAATTTTATATACATTTTCTAATCTAAGTGACACTAAATATCATAAATATTATCCATTTATACGCTTTTGCAAAATCACGGTTTCGAACGTAGTTGCATACCTTAAGGGTAATCGAAATCCCGGACGTTCTAGTGTTAAATCATTTTCAAATGACAAAAGAGACAGCATGATTGATATTTTCTTCCATTAAATTTTACAACCAGCTACAAAAAGTTTTTGAGACTTAAATTTAACGCGTAACCTACCCCATTATTTTGCACAATTATTTGTTGTTGTTTTGCTTTGTGCATCGGAAAATTCACAACAAGACCTGTTATTGGACTTGAGTGCTTGAAGCTCTCGATATTAAACACTAGGATACTATGACCCACAAAAAAGAATTGTAATTGCTCGAAAAAGAACTGTACCTCGCAAAGAACTGTAATTGCTAGTATATTTCATTTTATACGATAGAGGCTTGTAAGAATTCCAGAAAATACTTTCTTTCACGCGGACAATCCTTTACTTCTTTCAAAAAGAATTGCATTATTGATTCTATTCTATATATCTGGGGTTTTATTTAGTGTAGTTATAAATTAATTTTAACTTGAATGGCATAAGACTTTTATGTGTTTACACATATTAGCGATGATAATATTTATCAATAAAAATTCTTAAAAGCGTTTAATGTGTTTCTTAGCAACAAAATAAGTTATTGTTTTACAGTGAAATAACTTAATCAGCGATATTTTATTGGCATAAAATGCTTTGTCTTTTATTTTTTTAAATTAGAAAGAATTCTATACATATTCTAATATAGAATAGTATTACTTTCCTTCATTCAGTCATCCTACGTGTGTATACTTAAAAATATAAGTCTTCTATTATAATACTAAGAGAATTTCAGTCTTACCAGTGTAAATTTGCCATAAGTTTAATTTTGTAATGAATATTGTTCATATGCTTTCTTATTATTTTCAAAACGAATGATTTTTCGTAATTATAAGTAACTCTATTGAATTACTTATACCACCCTTAATATTTTTTCCTTTAAAATCTAAAACTATTTCGCTATACAAAATAATATGTCAATTTTTGC
>BMAV01010989.1:79889-153413 GCA_019973955.1 Trichonephila inaurata madagascariensis
CATGATTTGTTGTATGAAAAGTATGACATGATTTAGTTGTGTCGAAAGCAATTGCAAGGCATAAATTATTTATACTAATGTTACGATTACTAATTTAGTGCTTTCTGCATATACATATATATGTGTGTATGTATGATGCTACGAGAAAGAGTGAAATAAACGCATTGGTTTTTTTTATGTATTAGCAAATGTCAAGCAAATAGTAAATAAATATAGTTGTTATTACTTGAAAAATATGAGATATGATAAAAAAAAAATAAAAAAATTGTTTTTTTTTTTTTTTTTTTTTTATTTTTATTTTGAGCGTTAACACAGACTACTATAAACATTAAAGTAGGTTCAAATTGTTTTTACACTAATCACAATCAATATCTAAAAACTTTTATTTATGAAACGAAATTTGATTGGATTTATAACTTATTTAATGGAATTTTTTAAAAATTAAATTGCTATACTACATATTATAAATAATTTTATATATTGAACAATATTTGGTTGTCTAAAGGATTTCTCATAATTGTGACTCAATTATAGTAAGCTTTCAGTTAACTCAAAACACATCAAATAATAGCACAGTGAAATATTTTTCCAGAAACTGTTATTTAGGAATTAACTATGGTTTTGATTGACTGGGCCGTTAAGATGTTTTCCACTTAGCATATAAAATAGTTCAAATATTATCTTTTGTTGGGCTCTTATATGTAGAAGATTTATTTTTACATAGGTATCCGACTACTTGAGACAACTTTAAAAAAAAAAAATGGAAATATGGGGATTTTTTTGTGGTTTTTAGATTTATTTAGTACTTTAAAAGAATATGCTAAAAATAAGATAAAAAGACATTATTACTACTAAAAAGGGGTAAAAATCGATAAAAATGTACAAAACATTACATAAACGGGGCCCATTCTGTACAAAAAGTTCATGAACGAATTTTCTATTTTGATGTATTGTTTTGCTGTACATTTTTGAAATGATCTTCAGGATAAGAGATATTTTAATTTTACAAAAGATAGAGAACTTAATCTTACAGTAGAACGTCGTTTATCCAAATCAATTGGGACTGGACACCGTTCGGATAACCGAATGCGATCCATGCAGTAAATGAAACCGGACACGATACGAATATTGAAAATCATCACATGCGGGAAACGTGCTTGAAGAAAAAGCAAAATAGGTGCAAAATATCGCAATTTTACCTTTATTGTGGAAAATAATCACTCATTTTTCGCTGTGCAATTGTACACTTTCGTTTTTTCGCTGCAAGGTCTCTGATTCTTTTGAGCAGCAGTAGTTGAGTAGAACAGCATTCTGTTAGTTGTTTGTACCACTCCATAGTTGTCTCTAACGCAGAAAACGCGTCAGCATTTGATAGACCCTTGCTTCTTTCGTTGTTGTTGTCCTCGTCTTCATCTGTTTCACAGTCGACAGGGTCGGATTATTCTTGAACGGAAGTCACAATCTCGTCATCATTTAGCATTTGAAATCCACAGTCTTCTGCATCACATGCCATCCAGGTTTCTGCATCTTCTTCATCGCATTCTTGATATCATGGGATCGATTGGACAAAGTCGGTATCTCCTCTCTGTGGTCGTCATTGAAGTCTGAAACTCCCTAAATATCCCTGACCTTCAGTTTTCTCATCACTTTTGGCCTCACCCGAAACAACTGTTGAGGATTGTATTGTTCGAGAACGTATTCATATACAGTACATGTAATTGAAAAAAGAAACTCGTCCGGATATTTTACGCTCCGGATAATAAACGTTCGGATACACGACGTTCTACTGTAGTTATATAAAATTACTTTAAAAGAAAACAGTGATTATAATCACATAAGGGGCTGCAAATTTTGTAATAAAGCAATGATTGATAAATCTGATCGTTAGAATACTTCTACTATTATACAGAACATACACAAAGATTTTCATATTAGAGGCAAATGTTTATGAAGTTATGAACTTATTTCAAAATAGGTAAATCTTTTCTTAAAATTAATTCTTTCTTAGAAATCATTAAATGCATAAAAGGGTTTTTTTTCCAATTCCTACTATTAGTTCAAACTCTCCCTATATATATATATACCTTGTTCATAATTTCAATCGTTAATAAAATACTTTTTATTTGTCCACTTAAGTTCAAATACATTTTTTAAAACTTGTAGTGGATGACACTTGATGTTAATAAAGTTGTTTCAAATATTAATTCATTAATTAAGTTAAATTAGTGAATCAATAGTAACAAACAAAAATAATGGTACCTTGCCAGAAGATGTACCAATTCTAAAAAGTTGCCTCTATTAGTACTGGTGACATCTTCCCTGTGGCCACGCATATTTTTTGAATTTAAATATCGCGGTTCTTGCCGCCGCCCCTTTTCGTATGCCGCCCAGGCCCATGGCCCCCTCTGCACCCCCGACTTTACCCCACTGAACCCTATATAAATAGGAAAATTGCAAGGAAATTCGCTTTCTATTTTGCCACTTAATAGTGTGATTCTGTCAGATGTATATACATATGTATATTAATTGTAATTATTTAATAAAAAGTAACTAAAATAAAATTTTTCTTTGTTGCCCAGGCAGGAGAGAGAGAGAGAGAATTGACTTAATTTTTTTCATATTACTTGTTTTTTCATTAGCATAGGTTCAACTACTTTTAATGGCTTAAGGATAATAATTCAACCTTATAAATATAAAAATTTTGTTAAAGAGAAAAACTCTATCTTGAGTTACATAAAATGCAGTTAACAGAATTACATTAGGTGGTCTTTGGATTGTGGGAAGAAATTTAATAAAGCAGCACCATTTTTTGTTTTGTTTTTCACTAAGTTAAAAAAAAGTTTAACTTTGTTATAAGAAAGAAATCGAGAACCGAGAAAAAATACTAGTTGATTATTTCTTATCTCTCTGAAAATGTTGACAGGAATTGGCGACTTTCGAATCCCTATTTCGATTTTCCGAAATCCCCTTCGATGCCAAAAATCCCAAATCACTGAAGCCCACTTCTCCCATTGGGAAGACTCTTTCAATTCGTATCACAACTTATAAATTGAATTATTCCCTTTTCTGAGCGAATTGCACGTGTTTTTTGATAAGAGACTTACAGACATGAATACAAAAGTTGACACTATAGAAAAGGGTTCTGTATAAATCAAAGTTACAGCAGAAATCGAGGATTTATTACTTAAATAAACTTAAATAAGTTATCTTTTTTCTGTTTGAAAAGAAACAGCTTTTATTTATTCGTCATTTAAAAAGATATTTTTTTGTTTCTTAGTTTTTTTTGTTTGAAATGGAAGAAAGACATATTCTGCAACGAAGCATTTTCGCAATTTTTTTTTATTATTAATTTTTATCAGGAAACAAGTAATATAAAAAAAATTTAAGTCAATTCCTTCATAGGTCAACAATGAAAATTTTTATTTTAATTACCTTTTTTTTAAAATAGTTACAATTAATATAAATATGCATATCACAGAATCAAACTATTAAGTGACAAAATAGAAAACGATTGTACTTGAAACTTCCCATTTCTCTTTCTATACTTTTCCAAGTCAATTCTAGTTTTAGGTCAACAAAGAAAAATTTTATTTCAGTTACTTTTTATTAAATAATTACAGTTAATATAAATATGTATATACATACGACAGAATCACACTATTAAGTGGCAAAATAGAAAGCGATTGTCCTTGCAATTTTCCATTTTTTATTCTATACAGTGTGTTGAACTTTTTTTTTCTATGTTAATATTTATTCATTAATTAAATTTAATTAATGAATTAATATTTGAAAAAACTGTATTAACATCAAGTGTCATCCACTACAAGTTTAAAATAATGTATTTGAATTTAAGTGGATGAATAAAAAGTATTTTATTAATGAGTGAAAATTTGAACAATATATATATATATATATATATGAAATCCTTCTGCAATATTTCTGTTGAGTAGTAAAAATAATTGTCAGACGTGGCGAGTGGATGTTATTACTGTAGCGAACCAAAGAATAGGGCGTGGCCAGTGGTGTGATTTTCCTGTGTTACATGGCGAGTGGGCGAGTACTGTATTATCGAAGAGGCACGCATGTAAATCAATAATCCAGTTTATTCACATCTGGAAACACATAGAGATCAAGTAGGGACGGTATTATACATAACAAGAAGCAAACATCATGGCACAATCACAGAACGCGAGGCAGCCGGCTGATTACATGATGAAGGCAAGCATACAAAAGAGAGCGATTACACAAGATTTTTGCTTTTATACCGGCAGTGGTTGTTACGTAATAGTATTTCTGATTAAATAGAATGGGCGGGACAGGGATTTCGGTCTAGCCGATTACGATTAAGATTAAAGTGTTGTTTTTAAACCAAAGAATTAAAGTTTGTTTAAATATTAGTACAAAGGGTTAACAAAAAGTATACTAGAGGGAATTATTACAGACACACATATATATATGTATATATATATTTGGAGATTGTGAACTAATAGTAGGAATTTAAAAAAAAGTTTCTAGATAATGCAGAGTTATTATATTTAAAGCAAAATAACTGCAGATTTTCATCGCTTTGACTGGTATAAAATAAGTCGAAATTTGAAAGCAGTTGCTAATATACAGTGAAATACGTTTAACACGAAAACGCTTAAGATGAAACATCGGTTAACACGAAATAATACAACGGTCTCGACAAACTACTATGTACCTTCATGAATTTTTTTGTCTTAACACGAAACGAAAATCGCCAAGAGAAGTATGAATCGAAAGAGAAGCGGTTTCACATTCTGTTTCTGTATTATTGAACTTTCCTACTGAATCATCGGATAAATTCTTTGCAGAAGATGATGATAATGTGTATGCAGCCCCAATTATGGCAGACATAGACATTTTGGAGTTTGTTCAAAGCTCAAAAAATATCATTGATGCAGACTTGGAAGACGAGAACGAAATGAAAAATGTAGCTCCTGTTGCCACGTCACGAGGAACATCATGAAAAGTATGCAGAGCTATTTAGACGCAGGGTTGACAATTTGATGCTAAAAAAGACAATGCAAGAAACAGTACCACATTATTTTCCAAAAACTCAAAAAAATGCTGTTTTTCAAACCATTTGAAAGATTTGTATTAAATTTCATTTTCTTGGAAATGTTTTTGTATCATTGATTTTTATTAAATATATATGTATACATATATATATATGCATATCTATGTAAATAAAATTTGCTTTAATAAACTTAATTTTGTTGCATATACGGCAATATTTTTTAACCCTTTATCTACCGCATTATGATTTACGGAAGTTTTTTTTTCATGCAATATTTTTTTTTTTGAATCACTACATTGAAAATTAAGGGATATACATAAACAAATACTCAACTTTGGGAAATTATATCCGTTAGAGCTAATTAATTAATTACAGATAGTTAACTACAAAATCAATTAAGTACACTGTTCGCTTAAAATAAATATTCAAATCGTTTTCGAAGGTCTTCATCAACATACGGAAAAAAATAAGACACTTACCTTTTGACATTAACTATTTTTTTCTGAACAAAAATGACAATCTTCGCCATCCGCTGAAAACGCCGTCAGCTGAAAACGCAAATTCTGCTATAAAACTAATCGCCTTTCCCGCTAAAATGCTCCTCATAGAACCCTTGCTGCCATATATCTTGAAAGAGTGAATTTAAAAGAATATTCCTGCTAAGTATCGTCCGAGTATTCGTAAAAATGTTTGTTCTATGTAATTTTAAAGTGAGTGGTACTTATAAGTACCATCGGTAGATAAAGGGTTAACACGAGAAAATATTTCGGTTCCCTCAGTTTCGTGTTAAATGATTTTCACTGAGTATAGGGTGTCCCATACGATCCATAATTGATGTGAAAAATACAAAAAAAAGTACTACGTCTCAGCACTGTACCGTATCGCACACGGTACAAAAATCATCATATTGGACACATTAACAGCAGTATTTGTAGATATTTACATAGGTAAATATTTAAAGTGTGTGTGTGTACGTCATGCATATCGAGGCAGGCTTGAGAATGCCGTTGAATTGATAAGCACACGTCACAGCATAACAGTGTTCACCGAAGTACAAGCAGCGTGCTAGGGTTTGCAATCCTGGGATCACAGGATCCTGAAATTCCGCAATTACGGTATTTATTCTAATCCTGAAATCGCGTGATTAAAATAACTAATCCGGGAATTTAATATTTGTCTGAATTATATTTAAAAAAAAATTTTCTCATCAAAATTTTCTAAGAATTTTATTCTCAGAAAATGTTTTTTAGGAAATATGTCCGTAGAATTTTCTTTGTGCAATTATAAGTGCTATGAGTAAAAAAATATATATATGCAGCTCTCATTTCTCGTATGGGAGAAAGCCGCACAGATCCAATTGGCTTACTGAAATATTTACACAATAATACAAGCCATATTGGAGGAACAGATTTGGTCACAGTTCCTTCTTCAGTTAAATGCCGTAAATTAATAACGAAACAGCTTGAAAGACTTGACCCTCCCAATCCTATTGCATTACTAACAGTTCATGCAACTGGATCTTTTATTTCAAATAAGGTAACACTTGAAATTGATTCCCATTCTGATTCAATAACTGAATCAATTTGTACACAAAAACCACTGAGTGTAGCAGAACTAGATAAATTATCAAAGAGGAAAATGCATTAATGCTGTCTATTAGATTTGAGACACTATCATCAAAAATTTAAAAAGAAATTTCTCTTTTTTGAAAATTGAGGTAGACGAGGTGACTACCTGAAAAAACATACCTATTTAATGACGATAAAGCCTACTAGTGTAGAGTCTGAAAGAGAATTTTCGTCGACTGTGCAGAACATTTGAAACCAAAATAAGAAGCCGTTTGAACAATGAAACGCTGGACAAGCTGTGTTTTTCAAAGCTTATTTACATAAACACAAGAAATTATAAAATTAAAAAAAAAAAAAAACATTTCTTAATGTACTATTTTTATTTGTTTTTTCATGATAAATTAAGTTTTGTTTTGATTTGGTTCAATAAAAATAATATTAAACTAATTTTTAATTATATTTTCAGTTTTATTATGCAATTTTAATTTGCATAACAATTAACTATTTATTAAGTATTTTTAATATTTATTATGAATTTTTATAACTATTTATTATTTTTAATAGTTATTAAGCATTTTTAATATTTATTAAGTATTCTTAACTATTTATTAAGTATTTTTAATAAATTGTCCAATCCTAATTCCGGAACCAATCCTGGTATCCCGGGGTTTGGATAAAGTAATCTCGGAGTGGAAAATATAACACGGGATTACAAACCCTACAGCTTGCAAACGAGCGACTAAGTTTGTTTTTGGAGTCACTATGTCTCGATACACCAATTCCTTGAAATCCCCCCATGGGAGAAAATTCCAACAGGGAGAGATCTGGTGATCTTGGAGGCCATAAAATTGGACTCGAGTGTCCTATTCAGTGATCAGAGTATGACATAATCAGAAAATCACGCACAGGAGCACAAAAATGCGTCGGAGCCCAATCATGAACCCTTATGCCTCATCATTCATGCCTCATCATTTACCATATTTGTCTCGTAAACTATGAATAATATTCCCGTTGTTGTAGGTTCTTTCTTTAACTGAAATTCCATTAGTTACCAGGCACAAATAAAGTCAGTCTATCTTTAGTGGCTAATTCTTTGTTGTTCCATATACAGCCACACACACACATACAAAGCAAGCACAACATAAAAAAAAATAATAATAGTAGCGAGAGTAACCACCATTCGCCTCTCCTCTCCATGTTGTACTGTTCTCTTCTCTCGATTCCGATGGCAGCGCCACCTATGTTGTTTTTACCGCCAGGCGAATCTTAGATTATGAATTTTACAAATACAATTCTTTCGGCATTTTTATGTACTCCAAACGAGAAATCTGACTGTATAGTGTTTGGGCGCTATTTTTGAGACCTAACAGAATCTAACAGTAAGTGACCTTCAAAAATTCAGTAAAAATTTCTAAAAACGTAAAGTTGTCACTGAAATAAAAAATAGTTCAAATTTCTGTAACGCGAACCACGTTTAAAATGAAAGTCAGCTCACATTTGAAGTTAAAGACTAATTTACGTTTAAATATTTCCATCGTAAATCTCGAAAATGCTATTTCTCTTACACAAGAAAAAGTTATTAATGAAACAGTCTTCAAAATCAATATTCAAATCACATTAGCTAAAGAAAAATTAGCTTTATTAAATAAGAATAAAATAAAAATCTAAGCACTTCGAAAAAAAATTACTTATGAATATTGAATGAAAAAGGAATAAAAAATATGGACGTACACTTTCTGGAGGTATGAGCTAATTCAAATTGTATTTAAAATAGGATTTTATTCTTTAAAAAGAATATTGATGGGTACTTAGGTTTAAATTTGTTTTGTGAATAATCAAATCAAAATAAATTACATTTAAATAATTAAATTGTACTTTTTGTAGAGGTGCTTAGTTCTTATGGTTCCTGATGCATTTTGGTTTTTTTCTTTTTTTTTTTGCTAAACATTTTTGAATAATTCTTTTCAATGCTTATAGTAAAACAACCATTTTGTAAGACTTATTTAATGTTTTTAATATTTTCAATTTATCAGTTCCTGAATATACAGTTTGGATAACATTTTTTAAAAAAATAGCTTTATAGATTTATATTTCTATTATTTTTCTTGAAGTATTCAATGCTTAAGATATCTTAAGCTACGTAAGCGAAAAATTACGTGTAAAAAAGCTCTATTATTTGCAAATTTGAAAAAATATACAATGTACTATTAATTACTATGAACTATAAATTTAAATAGTGACAAATCTTATATATTTGACTTATAAATTTGAGCTGATGAGAGAGAGAGAAAACGTTTCTCTCTCTCTTATAGTGTTAAATAAATACATTTTGCTTAAATTTAATTTAGTTTTGACACCGTGACTCATTCCAAAAAATACTAAGTTATTTTAAGTTAACAATATCTCAATTAATATTGAATTCCAAATTCTGAAAGTTGGGTATTTCGTTTACAGAAAAAGAAGACAATATTGTGTAGCATTTTTATATAGTTTATTATTATGACCTGTTACTGGATTGAAATTTTATTTTTAACACATGTCTATTGTTGCAAATTTCTTTAGCCCTATAATCTCATTAAATATACGAATGGAAGCACAAATGCATTCTCTTTTTTTCATTCAGTAATAGAATTCTCGTTTTTTTATGTAAAAAATTTACGATTATACGTACAAGTGTCTTTGGTCAGAGCGTGAACATAATTTTTTTCCATAAATAACCTTATTAGTTTTTCCCCAAAAGCCTAATATTTACTATCCTGCTTCCAATTTAAGAGAAAAGTATGTCAAAGAGCAGGATTTATCTCATTTTTAACCCTTTATCTACCCCGTATTATGATTTACTACAGTTTATTTTTATGCAATATTTTTTTTTGAATCACTACATTGAAAATTAAGGGATATACATAAACAAAGTACTCAACTTTGGGAAATTTAATTAGTTAGAGCTAATTAATTGGTTAAGGATATTCAACTGTAAAATTAATTATACACAAAGTTTACTCAAAATAAATTGTCAAATTGTTTTCTAGGTCTTCATTAATATATAAAAAAAAATAAAACACTTGCCTTTTGACATTAAGTATTTTTTCGGAACAAAAATGACAATCTTCGCAATCCGCTGAAAACGCCGTTAGCTGAAAACGCAATTTCTGCAATAAAACTATTCACATTGTGATATCCGCCTCCGTTGGGGATACCCTCTTTCCACTATCCATGCGACCTGTGTCTAAGGGAACGAAAGATGAACCACTAAACATTGCCATAGTAAAATCAATTTGTTATGATCTTAATTTGTATAAAATACAACAGCACTATTCTAAGAGGATAATGATCAAGAGTGATGAGACGCAAAACGTATTACAGATAAATAGCGCAATCAACAACTGAAAAAATCCATCTGTTCCTAACTTAATAATACCCGCTCTATCCTTAAGATTTAAATGAACTAGCTTACCGCTATTTCCTTGTGAACGCACAACTTCAAACGTTAATCTATCTTAACGTTATCGTTATATATATATAATCTGCACGTTAAATCTACCGATGCTCAAACGTCCTCTCATTGGTGTGATATGGAAGTTTGGTGAGAGGGAGGGGGATGCCAGCTCAGTTGTCGTCATCGTCACTTGGACAGGGTTCAAAATTCCAAGGTCCGTCGTCAAAAGCCATCGAGTAGCTGAATAGTGCGACGTTAATATTCGCTAGTTCATCCCACCATAGTAAAATAACTGTTATTTAGGCAGCAATTCTTTTGGATATTTCTCTAACGTCAACGCATAGTTCTAACACCAAACAATTGGCCTTTACACCACTCTATAGCTGGATAACTTCGGGCCTGCAGCTATCAATGAGCTCAGCTCCTGGTCGGCGTCACGCATTTGTCCCGTGTCTGACCATACTTGAAGGAACCCTATTATAAATTAACTTTCCGACTTTTGCCTTTGTTACAAGGCTAACACAGCGTTTTCCAAACTGTGGGGCGCGCCTCCTAGAAGAGGCGTGATAACTCTACAAGAGGGGCACGAGAATGTTGAGAAGTCCAAAACAAAGGATTGTTGAAGAAAGTTATTAATTTACTGACAGAGTAAACAAACAAAAGGCATTCTGACAAAATAAAAAGTAAAATACACACTTACACTGATATAATACTTATAAATGTATCAGTACTGCACAATGCAGTGTTTCTCAAACTGGGGGGCGCGCCCCCTAGGGGGGTGATAACCCTACGAGGGGGTGCTAGTATATCAAAAAGCCGATAATAGAAAATTACTTGAAAAAAATTGTAAAATAGTAAAACAAAATACATTCTGACATAATAAATTTCACATTGCACTTTTAATGTTATCTGTTTCAATTTGAAAATTAGAAAAGAAGCAACATAACACTTTTCTTATTACTTAAAAGTATATATATATATATTATATTAATTTAATTAAAATAACTATTACTTGAAAGTAACATGCACAAAATTCAATACTGATGTTTGCAATTTGAATGGTTTATAGTTAATATCGTATTGTAGTTTCAGCATTTAAGGTATCCGACTACGTTCGGAACTGTGATTTTAAAAAAGCACATAAATGGATAGTTTTCATTATATTTAGTGTCATTGAGATTAGAATATATGTATAAAATTGTTTTAAGGACATTTTGACAAAAAAAAACAATTAAATATAATATTTCGGCAAAAAAATGAACTTAGAATAACCTTTGTTCAAACTGTTCTCCTTTTGTAAAAAATACTTCTATTATAATAATATTTTGCCTGTATATAGCTCAGACCTCTATACAAAGGCTGAACTATGTGATTTTTAAAAAATTCACATTATTTTCAGAGTTACAATCCATTTAAATAATTATCGGCGTTTTTTTCTTAAAATTTCTCCCCTCTGTTGTCGTAAAACATGAATAAACCCACTTTTAAGTTATATATTTCAAAAATTCTAGTTGAGCCTCTGTACAGAGGTTTGAGCTATATTCAGGCAAAATATTATTAAAATATAAGCATTTTTCGCAAAAAGAGAATATTTTGAAAATGGATAATTCTATGCTCATTTTTTGTCAAAATATTGAACTTAAATAATTTTTTATTGTAATACTATTCTTAAAACAATTTTATATACATTTTCTATAATCTGTGACACTAAATATCATAAATATTATCCGTTTACACGCTTTTGCAAAATCACGGTTCCGAACGTAGTCGGATACCTTAAGTACGTTATTATTGCATTCAATACTTTGTTATTGTATGGGAGGGGGGCGCAATGAAAATTATGATTGAAAATTGGGTTGCAAGTATTAAAAGTTTGAGAAGAACTGTGTTAATCGTATAAAATTTCGGTAAAATATACTTCTCGACTTTTTATCATCAAACCTTAATTCGAATCAAAATGGTGTAGAAACATGTGTTGTAGAAATAAATTCTTCAATCAACTTTCCAATCAAATCAAATCAAATCAAACCAATCAAATCAAATCAAAGAAATCAATCATTCAAATTAAATCAAAGAAATCCATTAAAATTAATAAAATAAAATAAATCAAATTAAATTAAATCGATCAAATCAAACAAGTTAAATTGAACTAAATTTTCAAAACCAAATTCAGAAAAAAAGGCATCGAAGATATATTATTTGCTATGCCTTATATGTATTTTCACCACACAAAAGCCAAGTTATTTTAACAAATAATTATATGCTTCATTTGTATCAAAATTATATTGATAATCCTAAAAAAATTCAATTCGATTGATAAAAGAAATTATACCAAAAAGAGGTAGTTGAAGTAACTTCCTTACATTTTTCTTTTGAATAAGCAAAAATACCGAAATGAATAAATAAAAAAAAAACTCATAAAATAAGTCTCGAAGTCAGTTACCTTTATACCTTTCATCATAACTAAATTTTATAAACTCGCTTAACAACTTTATTTTATCGGATCAAAGGGTAGAAAATGTAATCCTTTCAGAATTTTCATATCACCTGAAGCCTTTTAAAAACGCCACCCATTACTTTATCCGAAACACCTCATCCATATTCAACGTATGTACAAAAAAAAAGATGAAATTCCAACATCAGCTAAACATAACTCGGGGCCTCGAAACGGTAAGAAAAAACGACTTCTTTTATGCGACATAATAACGGTAATTGTTAGTATCGTGACACTGAAGGTAATTGCTGGGACCAGCATCTGTCGTATGTGTTAAAATAACGAGCTGATACGTACAGCTTGGGACAAAGCAATTATTATTCATATTGAGCATGAAGAATGCCAATCTCTGAGCGGGATTGAATAGGAGTGCGATAAAAAGCACTATTAATATTTTATGGGGACGCAAGATGCCGCCCGACTTCCTTCGAACCCTGGCACTGGATATTGATTGAGCGTGTAACACGTCACAGCAAGCATTCTCTTTACATCCCCCGAGATCAGGTTTTGAGATGATACATTAATGATCTACGGAAGGAACTTGTGGTATTCTTGTCTCGGTTTGTATTAAGTATTAGATGAGTGAAGGAAATGTATTAATTGATTGGAAATGTCAAATAAGTGTAGAGGGAGTATGTGTTTACTTGTTTGTTGTAGAAACGTTTGGAAATTATTTTCTAGATTGATTTATCAATTCCTACAATTAGTCCACTCTCTCCCTATATATATTTATACTTTTATATATATATATATCTTGTTTAAATTTTTTATCGTTTATAAAGTACTTTCTATTCCTCCATTCAAGTTCAAATACGTTTTTTTTAAAACTTGTATTGGATGTCACTTGATGTTAATACAGTTTTTTTCAGATATTAATTCATTAAAAAAATGAGTAAATAATAACAAACAAAAAATAATAGTCCAACAGCATATGTAGAAAGGAAAACAGTTCGTTGCGTACCTGTAGCGCAATGAATAGCGCGTTGACTTCTAATCCACATGTTGTGGGTTCGAATCCCACCCGGAATGGTCTAATTTCTGAAAATGCGGTTTCTTTTTTATTATACTAATTTATTAGAATCATTAATTTTAATGAATGAATAAATAGTAACACACAAAAAAAATATTCCACAACACCCTATATAGAAAGGAAAACGGAAAATTGTAAGGAAAATCGCTTACTTTTCGTCACTTAATAGTGTGATTCTGTCATATTTATATGCATATTTATAATAATTATAATTATTTAATAAAAAGTAACTAAAATAAAAAAAATTTTCTTAATTGACCTAAGAAGGAATTGTCTTAAAATTTTTTTTTAAATATTATTTGTTATTTTTTTAAAATTAAATACTTCTTGAGACTTGAATTATGTTAAAATAGATTCAAAAAATCATTTTGCAGGAGAAACAAATATTAAGGTATCCGAACATGTTTGGAGTATTTTTTTGAAAAAGAAAATAGCATACTAAACATTTTAACAATTAATACTTTTGGGAATCACAATACCAATAAATACTAATCTTTAAATAACAATATTTAAAAAAAATTATCCCAATTTCACCAAAATCACGATTATAAGTGAAATTTTAGCAATATTTTAAACCAACTACAGAAAAAAATAATAAACCTATGACAGTAAAAGTATTACTAAAACAAATTAGATGCATTTATATAGAGCAGGGGTGTCCAACCCGCGGCCCGGGTACCGCATGTGGCCCTCCTTGAATAATTTTGCGGCCCGCGTGGTTCTTTGCAACTTTACAAAATTTGACTATTTTGTACAATATTTTTGTTTAAAGATTTTTTTTTTTTTGTAAAAAATAAATCCCATAACTGTTTTTATTTTATCACGTTGCTTCTATTTCTGCGAATCTCTTTATTTTTTTTTCTTAAATTGAAATTTATCAAACATAAATCGTGCTTAAACTTAACGCACGAAAATCTGCAACATCAATTACCATACGCAAATACACAGGCATTGAGATCTACTAGCAAAAACTAAGTGAAAGAGTTGAGAAACAGATATCTCACTAATTAAATAAATTAAACATTATTTGATCATTGCATTATTATTATTATAGTAATCTATGTTTGTATACATAAAAAACAATGAAAACGATAATAATATATAAGTCTGTTTTAAATTTTCACACCAACAAATGTTTGTAATGGATCCAAATCTAACATAAAGATATATATTTTAATATGCGGCCCGCGGGACTGTAAAGTTCTGCCGAAGTGGCCCTCGAGATCATTTGGGTTGGCCACCCCAGATATAGAGAATGTACTAACATTTAAAGCCTGTCTGCAATAAGAACAATGCATCACAATACGACCTCAGAAATTCAACGATAAGTGATTGTCCCAAGAATTGTTTGAAGGTGCTGTCGCGTAGCTCACAGCACAGCCGACACCGACGGACGAAGAATTTTCAGACGATTTCAAACAAATCACTTGTGCTTGCGATTTCAGCCAACCAACAACGATCCGTACCTTGAGATCCTCCACTGTAGCCACCATCGTCTAATACAAAAATGATTTTAGGCGACTCCAGAAAAAAATTCTAAAGAATTGAGGTCCGGGGAACATGGAGGCCAAACAATAGGTCCACTGCGTCCAATTTACATCACGGGTTATGTTGCATGGAGGTGATTATGCACCGTAATGGAAAAATGTGCATCGTACATTTGCAACGCCCAGGTATGACCTCGTGGTTTTTATTCTACCCAGATCGGTGGGAAATTTGCAGACGTGCAGGTTTTTCAGCCCCACCATGGTGCTCCAAACCCCCTCATTTGTTTGGCCATTCCCCTCGTCTTGCACTTCGTCCTCCCGCGACTACTACTATCATGAATTTTCACTTCCTTAACGTAGATTGTGATCTCGAGTTCTATCGTGATTTGTCGTCCCCACGCTGCCTACTATCATCCCTCTGAATTCGGTTGTCGAACCTGTATATACCCTGTGTATACAACAAAAATGATAAATCCATTGCTGGCCACGAGTTTGAGACGATGATCCCTGGGCTACTGGAATCATGGTGCCGAAGTAAAAGAAAAGGCATTAACTCAAAATCTTCACCTTCTCAAAAATTATTAGGAGGATTTCCAGTAATGAGCTAGAGCAGCGATACTCAACCTGCGGCCCACTGGACCTTGTTAAGTGGCCTGGTCATAGCCTATTGCTCTGAGAAATTCATTTATTTATGAAAAATTGGCGGGAAACTCTTTGTTAAAAAATCAAATATATCAATTTTGATTTTTGCTTCTATATTTAAATATATATAATTCAATCACAGCCCAATAATCAATCAAAAAATCGAAACCATATGAATCCTATAACATTAAATCCCATTTCAAAATATCAATGGCGAATATAGAAGATAAAATATTCCAACGTTTTCAAACAAAATTAAAAAATTATAAAATAAAAATTTATAAAATATCCAAGTGCAACCTCGGACTTAGGACCGATAAGTATAATAATATATATATATATATATATATTTTTTATAAAAAGTAAAAATAGAGACAACAGTGGAGTAGTGACCATTTTATGAGTAAAACTAATTTTGAACTATCTTCCATATCTTGCAAGCGAAAAATATTCAAAGAAAATATATTGTTTCAAGTTGATTGGGAAGTTGACTATTTTGTAGTGGATTGATTGAATATTATCGTCGCACTGTTCAGCTACACGAGGGCTTTTAGCGACGGACCACGTAATTTTAAACCATGGTCGAGTGACGTGGACGACACCTGAGCTGGCACCCCCTTCTCCTAACTACCACACCAACGGGAGGACGTTTCAGCTCTCGACAAATTTAACGTTCATCGCTGCCCTACACGGCGGATCTTTAGTGGTACTGGGCTCAAACTCGTGACAAGGCAAGCCACGATCCGATTCCTATACCCCTCGGCTACCGCGGCCACATTTTGTAGTGGAAACAAGCATGGTTTAGAATTGTTTGATTTGTCACGAAAGTGTTGTATTTAAAAATACCAATAAACAGGAATCAACCATTCAATGACACTTTTCCTCGAAGATCTCTTTCAAGAGGTGATAAATATGCTTTCCTGAATAATCTTTACAACAGCAAAAAAGTGTTTTGTCAGTGGTAACAAAAGCACCCTATGAAATTTGTTATACTACTGTGTAATCATATGAAACCGTTTACTGATGCAGGAATTTTGAAGGAGTGTTTCTTAAACGCTTCCAATTTAGTGTTTGTGACAAAAAAATAAAAATAAAAAATAATAATTAAAAAAAGCAAAATAGGAGTTTTAATATTTTGATCAATTTCCACATTTCAAATTGTTTTTGTTATCTTGGTCTTAAAGCATCCCTACCCCTTCTATTAATTCTCCTGTTGCTGCCCGCGTGAAATTTCCATCATATATATGCGGCCCGGTTGAAATAGCTAACATATGTATGCAGCTCGGCAGAAAAAAAAGGTTGAGTACCCCTGATCTAGAGAGACATTAATATTACCTCTTCTTCCAAAAAGAAATGAGATTAGGCTTCCTTCATTACGCCTTTAAACTTTTAGGAAGGAAAACGGGCTTCAATGATCGCCATATTGTAGAAAAACATTCAATTATGATGACATGGGAATTGAAATGATGAAGCGTTGTACGAAGGATATTAATATATTATACTGGTGTTATAAGTCTGTAAAAAAGTTTTCATAAACTTTAACTGAAAGTACAATGCTTTAATAGTTTATCAGAAACCGAATAAGAAATTATTCAATTCATTGTCAATTGCACAAGAAACTAGAAAAGATTAGATAAAGTAGTAAGCCAACCATTAGTTAAGGATTCCATTATTTTGTTCTATGATTTTATATTCTTTAAAATTAGAAATTCAATCCAGTATATCTATATAGTTTAAAAAGTAATTACATGTATATATACAAGGTGTCCCAGAATCACATTCGAACAAACTTTAAGGTGGTTGACATCACAAAAATCCAGAGTGGCCTAGCGACTTATGTTCGCAAGCGTCTTCGTTCGGAGCTTGGTGGTGTTTATAAAAAGAAACCGACCTGAATCACCGCAGAAATTGTGTTGTCTAGAATTTTTCAAGTGCATAACTTGGAAGTCGGTTTATCCAAGTCTTACGAAAACAGAGGGGAGAAATTTTAAGAAAAATACGCCGATAGTTATTTCAAATGGTAGTAACTCTGAAAATAATTTGAATTTTTCAAAAATCATAGTTGAGCCTCTGTACAGAGGTCTGAGCTATATACAGGCAAAATATTAATACAATAGAAGGATTTTTTACAAAAGGAGAACATTTGGAAAAAAGGTTATTCTAAGTTAATTTTTTGCCAAAATATTGTATTTAAATAGTTTTTTTTTGTCATAATGTCCTTAAAACAATTTTATACATGTAGTCTAATCTGAGTGACACTAAATATCATGAAAATTATCCATTTATGCGCTTTTTTAAAATCATAATTCCGAACGTAATCGGATACCTTAAGTTAAAAATTGTATTGCTTTAAACACCTCGTGATGTTTTGTAATGCTCAGAACCATCATGAAGTAAAAATAAAATTTCTCCAATGCAAACTGAAATACAGTATTATACGTAAATAAATCATTTGTTTTAAAGAAATATAATTGCTCAATTATGCTAACAGAGGAAATTTGTTCAAAAAAGAAAAATAAAAGAATAGTTTATAATACAACAGACGAGCTCCGAGGACTTCATTTAAAAATGCACTTTCTTTTCGAATAAGGATTATAAGAAAATATCCTCAAAACGAGCGTCTCTAAAGGACGTCGGAATTAAATTTTTAGTGTGTTTACGATGCTATTCACGGCGTCTTAAAAGCTCAGAATTCTCAAACAACTTAAGACCTTTATATGTTGAACTAAGAACTTTCGAAGAAACTGTATTTCTGAGAGGAGGAAATTTTAATTGGAAAAACAGGTGCATGTGAATAAGAAAGTTCCTTATCGTGTTATCTCTTCAAATATTGACAAATCTTAATTCTTTATGATGTAACAACAGATGAAAAATCAGTATTATCTTCAAATTTATTTTACTATATTTTTTTGCGATTCAGATTATTACAATTCTTTCTATTTGTGCATGATATTAACACATGAATTTTTAAAAAGGAAATTTTCTTAAAGTATTTTAAAAGAATATATATATATATATATATATATATATATATATATATATATATATCATAATTTGGCGAGTGTAAGGAATTCTTGTAATTAAGTATTGATAAATTATCATTTGGCCAAGAGTAGAAGTGCTTGTAAAGGACGTTGGATTGATGAGACATCACCTTGTAGCATGCTATTCCTCTTTATTTTACATTTTGGCAGAAAACAGAGAATGGACGACACAACACAGAAGAAAGACAATAGCAAGCGCTGCAACAGCTACATGACGAAGACAAAGACCAAGAGGGTGGATTTTTCAGAAATCTCGGTTTATATACGAAGCGGAAAATCGGAAGTACAACTAACATGATCTCCATGGATGGAGTTTGTTTATTGTGGTGGATAGATATTGTTCAAAGGATTCCCTTTAGGAGGTTAGCCAGTTATTATTTGCGCGAGAGTCCTAAAGGCCAGTACCATTGTTAATTTAAAAACATGGTCAAGATTAAATTAATATGGGAATTATTAAATTTTTTCCCTATTATGTCGAAAGTTTCTGCTGTACGGGGAAGGTTGGATCCATAAAGCATTGCTAACCCTAATTCGCTGGCCTAATTCAGTGACAGCTTTAGAAATCATAATAGGTCTCTAGTTTAGTCCAAAGACTTTTTTTTTGTATCTTCATTTGTTGTGTCTGGTGAATTCCAATTTCTTCCTGCTTTAGCACTGTAGGTTTTAGTACTTCTTCACTTTTATTTTATATTACTATATATATATATATATATATATATATATATGTGTGTGCGTGCGTGTGTGAGAGCGTGTGTGTGTCCTTTTGTCCGCGTGTGCGCTCGCGCGTTCTTGATTATGGCAGGCTAGTCCCAAATGATGGTTATATTTAGGTTGTTGATGTGAATAGAGTTATATTGATGAAGTATCCTTTTGCGAAATGGTGATCCAATTTATTATACTTTAAAACCCGCACGAAAACACAAAATATGGACTACACTTAACAAACTTAATAAAACACATAGTACAAAAAGGAAACGCGCGCGTTTTACATAAAGAGGGCAAAAAGCGAAGGGAATTTTCCAGAGAATCTCGACTTTTACATGAAACATAGACCGGAAACTCAAAAGCTCACATGACTTCCTAGGACGTCTTAATTCATAAATGGCATTACAGTAGCTCTTAAAAATAATATATTCTGATATGATTTCTATTTTTAACATTTAGTGTTATAGTGTAAGCCAGTTGTCTTCAATTTTTTTGAATCATGGAAACATTAGACCTATTAGGTGTTTTCGAAGAACCCTATTGTACACTTAGAAGTGCATATCTTAAAAAATTCTTAAAGTAGATCACACACACACACACACAACATATTACATGCATTTTATGTATAAAATATAAAGCATTTCTTACTACTGATTTTTAGCTTAAATTTATGTAATTTAGTTTTTAATAATATTTATACGTGTTCCAAGTGCCACCTTTCCTTGCGTATCTTCTGACAGAAACATTTTTTTATATACGAATGCTTGCATTATTTGGCACAAAAAGGCAAAGCCTAGATTTGCTGAAGTCTGCAGTCATATTTTATATTCTGATTTTAATTTTATTCTATATTTTTTTTTGTTGCAACATACTTTAAAAGATTTTTCTCATGAATATTAGTTTCGAAAGACATTTAAGTGCTGAGGCTGGTTGATGTAGTTCATAAGGCGTTGGTCTTCTGCTCCCAAGTTTGCGGGCTCGATCCCAGCACAAGTCGGTGGATTTACATGATGCAAAAAATCGATATCATCTATGAAGTATGATTATGTGGCGTGTTAAACGTCCCAAACTGTCTCTATGACTTGGATGCTCTCGATGAAGTTAAATTTAGAGGACAATTCCACATGGTCAGAGCTCAGGTGTTTCCCTATGGAGAGGAAACTGGTCATCAAAATGACATTGGGGCAATTCGTATCCACTTATATGGTGTGACGGGCTCACGCGTCTTTTCATTAACATGTCCTTTGGGTTCTTTTGGGGCCAGAATCAATGGCAACTCTTTTCCAACCCAAACCCAAGAAGTGAAACGTGAATAAAAGATGCAAATTAGAAAGCTTTTAAATATCAGAAGTTAGAGTAAGTGAGTGGCAATTTGGGGAATGTTAAGAGAGTGCGTGATTCAATTGTGAAGTGACTGCCAGCAGAGGTTATCCCGAAGATAGAGCCAATAGGTCTATTTTCTGCATCATGAAAATCCACCGAGTTGTATAGGGGTCGAACCCGCAACCTTGGGTGCAGGTTCCAAGTTTATTATACTGATAAAATAATCAATTATTCACTTCGTATTAGTCCTCATCTTAAATTTATTTTAATTTCACAAAATTGGATACCTCGATAAACCATTTTACACTATTTTTCATTTTTCACAAAATATTGTTGTGAATTTGGGGTGCGGCTTAGATCCGAATAAAAACGGTATTTAGTTTGTAATTATTTCAGAAAAATAATTTTATTCTTATTGTTATGCTACAATGTGAACTGTATTTTTATAGAATTAAATCTACATTCAGGTCTTGAATCTGGCAATAACTTACTTATTGTTCATTGATTCATTATGATTTAAGACTTTTTAATACAACTTTACGTAAGCTACCTTATTCTTTACAATAAATTTTAACTTCTATCCATAATTTTCCATTGGATTTTGCTCAGTATTATAAACAGAAAACGGTAAGGTTGTCTAGCCACAAAACTGATTAAACCCCACCTTTATATAAATTTAAAAGTTGTCCTCAGTCAGAATTGCTTACAATACTGCAAAAAGCCTCTTTTTATGTCTCTAAAATGCATAAGATTTTTTTATCTTCTTTTCAAGCTATTCCAATAACTTTAGGAGAGATTATTAAGAACTATACACATCTTAGTTACTACAGCAATTTATACTCTGTGAGAAAGTTAGTTCTGTGAATAGCTACATTTTGTTTGTTTCTTCAGTCTTACATTTAAACTTATCAATTTTTTAAATCAGGCTTATTTTACCTTTAAAAGGCAGAAAATTTCAGATTGCTCATGTAAATCGATAGACATTAAAAGGATAAACCAAGTGTGATAAATTCAAGGTTGGGTTCAACGAAGTATAAGTTAGTGTAACAATTATTTATTCGTTTAAGTTAGGTTATACAAAGATAACACATATCGTGAACAAAAATAATGGACCAAGAACATGAGGATGAATTTTCATAGCGACTATATTCTTTCCTCACTTGGACTCTACCGAAGATCAGTGGTAGCTAGATGGCGCTTCTGCTGCTTGGTACAGTCAGTTACAGTTATTATGACAAGAATGGTTAGACTTATATGAGTAAATGAAAGTTCTCGCTTCAAGATTCCTCTTTCACTATTTTTTGAACAAATTCGAATAAAAATAAATTTGCAAGATATTGAAACAACTTATCAATTATCAAAGCATGTTTAAAAAAATAAATAAAATACAATGTAATTTTACAAAATGCTTTGCTTTTTTTCTGTGAATATCGATTGATTCTTATAACTTTTTATTAAAATGCAAAACAGCTTAACTATCATTACCTTTTAAAAATTAGGAATACAAATTAAAAATAGAATGGGTGCAAAATATTCTTTTTACAAACTTGCCGAGAACAATTTGTACATAAAATTTTAAGTTTACAAGTATCTTATATATAACATGTGAGGATGCATATCGCTTAATCAAGAAATTATTTCCCATATATATTAAAATATATACTTCATTTTAGCATGAAAATTAAGGAAAATATATAGTTATTGTAAAATCTTTCCTCAGGTCGAAATGTTTGAATTAAAGCTCAAGTTTAACAAGAGCTTTTGAATTTCAAGTTATTCAGAAAGTAATTATTAAATTTCCTAAAAATATACGGTTTATGTAAACTTACGAGTTCTGAGATTAAAATCGTATTCACTAGAGATATAAGAATTCATAAATGAATAACAGGACGCTTGAGAGGAAATATATTCAGACATTTCAGAAAATTTTATGTAAATTTAGCCAGATTAAAAGTTAAGGTATTTTCCTGTGTGCGATATTTTCATCTGAATAATGTTTTATTTTACATTAATACTAACCCCATAAAGTATGCCTATTATATTTCTTAAATTAAAGCCCTACGTGAAGGAAATGTAACACACAGAAAAGAAGAAGAAAATGTTGATAATTCATGGATTATTATTGTTTACCTTAATTTCTTTCTCTCGATATTCCATTTCTTGACATAGATGTTGAAATAAAATAGTTTGAAATTTCTCCTAGACATTATAATTGTCTTATTAAGCTTGTTAAATAAATATTATGATTTAAAAACCGTACTTTGATTACTGTACGAAACTATTCTTATTAAAAGACATCAAAGAAATGTCTTTATATAAAACATCAGTGTTTTTCTAAAGCAAAACTATAAGGCTACTGGCAGCGGATCGCGTAATTATTATCTACGCATAATTGACGAGAACGACACCTGATCTGTCATTCCCTCTCAAAACTTCTACACCAGGCTAAAAGGAAGACTTTCAGCCTTGACAGATTTAACGTGAATCACCCCTTCTAGTATAATCTTAAATAACAACTAACCCACGACTCGACCATGCCCGACACGAGTTCGTGACCCTGACCAGGGACGTCTTAAGACACTGGGCCCCAACTCAAAAAGTAGGCCTGGGCTACTGGCGTAGCTAGTTTTAAGAGGGCCTTGTATCAAAATTCCTTAGGGGCTCTTGTCAAAGGCCCCTTAATATTTTACGATTATTTGCTTACACAACGTGGGGCCCCGTATCATTGATACGGCTGATACTGAGGTTTGCTACGCCCCTGGCCTGGACCTTTACGAAAATGTGGGCCTCTTATATGACCCTTAGATTACAGTACATGGCATACGTTGTCAAATACTTGTACAAACAACAACCCGAAACAAATAAATGTACATGTCTTACAGTCTCACAAACCAGTTCTTTTGACTGAAGCAGTAATGATGGCATATGGCGGTAGGTCTGTGCCTATACATGGACAACGGTCCTCACTTGTAGCCAGTTGACATCTCGTCTGGAATTCCCAGTTTTTCGGAGAATACAACCGGAAAA
Source organism: Trichonephila inaurata madagascariensis (assembly GCA_019973955.1). NCBI lineage: Eukaryota > Metazoa > Arthropoda > Arachnida > Araneae > Nephilidae > Trichonephila > Trichonephila inaurata. The sequence goes on from BMAV01010989.1 coordinate 103,687, forward strand.
GACATTTGACCGTTGAAATTATTCTAATCATTATCTTATTAATGCTAATTCAAGAACGAGACGGGGCCCCCATCGAGGTCGAAGCCCAGTTGGCCCATACCTTAAAACGTCTCTGACCCTGAACAAACTTTGCGTTGAGGAATATGACTAGTTACGATGCTTTTTATCATTCTTACTGAGGCGGCTTGCTTCTCAGTAATCCCTAAAGGGAAATATGCGTGAACTTTCCCTAACCGATGGGTAATTCAATCAGTCTGTAAATAACTTGGGTTGATTACGGACCTCCAAAACCGGTGGATGTGTCTACTTACAAAAAAATAATTTTTTAATGAATGTTCAATTATATTTGTGTGTTGTGTTTCGTAACGTGTCGTAATAATAAATATTTAAAAACTGAAAATATATAAGAGCTGATATTTGAAATGTGAATACGACGCAACCAATACACCACACTTACTTTAGTATTGGCACTAAAAGTGGAAGTAATTAGGTCAGTATATTAGTTTTTGGGTTATATTTTCGCTTAATCATGGCGCAGAACTAAAGATCTGTCACAAAATCTATCCTATATAGTTTTTCAAGATGCCGTAGTTAAGCGATATAAAAACATAAAGGCTATCTGTGGGGGGTTTTTTCAGTGGAAAGAGAATTGAAGTCCTGATACGCGCGCGTATTATATGGAAGGACGAAGTGTGATTTCAACTGAATGTTTATTGAAAGCATACTAATAGTTTGAAGAATAGGGTGCTTTCATTGTTAGTGATTTAAAGTTCAAATAGTGCTTCTAAGACTTTCAGCATTTGTTACCCAATTTTCAGTCACTATTTTATCGCCCCTACCAGAAATTAACAATGTATGAGTATTAAATGCAATACTAATGTACTTTGACAATAAAGCTACAATAGAACCTTTTTTAATCAAACCATAAAAATTATCATGACATGGATTAAATTTCTGAAATGTTACTTTTAAGTAATAAATATTTTAAGTAAGTTATATATATATATATATATATATATGTATATATACTTTTAAATAATTGAAAAAGTATTATGTTACTTTTCTTTTGTAATTTTAAAATTGGAACAGATTGCAAAATTATTTTTAACCAAGCTATATCTTATTTACTTAAATAATACTTTTTTTACAGTAAAAAATGCAAGAGTAATTATTATTCTTTTTTTACTAAAAGAAATGTTCAAATTCTTTAAACAAATAGCGTTTATTCAAAAAGCGATTATTTTACATTTTTCAAACGAAGCATAATTTTAAGAAGAAATAAATAATGCATGAAATAAAACTTTCACTTCAAAAAAAAAAAAAGAAAGAAAGAAAAAGTGCCTAAAAGCATAACTCACTTGATAGAAGACTTGTGAAAGTGCATTATGTGTCAGAGAATCCCTCCAATCACATGCCTTCAAAAAAGAGATTTCACCAAATCAAGACCGAGTTTTTCCATAATCCCGTCCATTTTATTTTCAAATTTTATCTGCTTTTTCCAGCATGTATGAACTCATCTATCACAATCTAGGTCGCCTGTCGATTTTATAGAAGACGCTGCATATTGGTTTTATGATTAATATGGAATTATGTAGGTTTGAGGAACGCTTTTTATAGGATATGTGTGTGGAACAAAAATGATTGACTGGGTTTTTCAAAGTTCCTTCTAACTTGGCATATCTTGGAACGTCTTAAGTATTCTCTAAGCAATTTAAATTACAAAATGTATTTTCTAAATTGAAACTGTCAGAATAAGTATTCTGTTTTCGTATAATGAGATGCAAATATCTTGGCCTTGTTATAAAATCTAATTTCTAACATAGACTCTCTCATATAGAATTATATATATTTTTTATTTATAACGATATTAATAGTTTATTAGTTTATCAAGCTGTCAATGTCGAGTTTATTTTATATCACTTATATCACATTCTTTTTTTAATACTCAGTATATGTTTTATATCATTTATCTCGTAGAAGCAAAACTTTTAAATTTTGTTCAATATATATATATATATATATATATAGCTTAAAAATAATTTTTGATGAGTCTTTCACTAAGAAAGCCAATGAAATTTTCAAAAATGGCTTTATTTTTAGCAATAATTAAGTGCTTAAGCTTGGTAAGCCTAACGATGTCAAAAATTAAACTTGTAAAGTTCTCTCGTTGACGCCTAGAGATGTGGGAGAAAGGGAAAGATGGCTAGCCGTGTCCAAAAATACTCTATTTATTTTTTACACGATCAACAATACAAGTTCAAGTAATCTTAAATAAAAGATGCGCCCAATCGAAGCAATACGTTGATAAATAACGAGGTACACAAAGTATGAGAAGACTTTAAATACCAATGCACTTCAGGTTCAAATCTTCTTTCCTGGCTATCTAACCTCTATTTAGACTCTTAGTGACCAATCGTCATTTTAATTATTACAATTATCAAATATCTGAAGTATACTATAAATTTGATTAATACCTGATTACTAGCCATCTGTCCTATCTCCCTCACTTTCTCTCTCTAAAGTTTGAAAGTCTAGATTATATATAGCATACCTAATTTAAATAATCACGTTTTTTTCTTCAGAGGGTTTGTTGCGAATAAAATAGTTTTAAAAGACCAAAGATTTCCCGAGAGGACTTGTTATTAGGAAGGAAGCGGATGGAGCCGTCACAAACTTTCAAAAGGAACTGAAAAATAAGATACATTAAATTTAATAAAAAAAAAGCATATCACGTAATAAAAAATGTCATAGTATGCACCTTGCTGTCAATAAAAGTCGTGAAAAAAGATTAGTGTCAGAATTACCCAAATGAAATGGGCATTACTGTAGTAATTCACCAATTTGACAAGAAAGATGACTGCGCATGCCCCTGCAGAAGGGGCAGAGTGCGGGATATTATCATATCCAGCTGGATGCGTGTATGATAGCGTGGGAGCAAGTTAAAAAGCATCGCTCTCCCCTTCCCCTCAGGGGGCTCACCTTCTTTTGGTGGGTACGGGTGTCACAATCCCGAGGTACCCTAATGATATTTTCCTTTTCCCAAGGGGTTTACTATCTTTGATAAACACGGGTGTCACGACCCCGGGGTACCCCCAGTGATCCTTCTCTATTTCCAACCCTCCATCTTGTCATCCAATGTCTTCTTTTCTTCTTTTCCCGTCCAGACCACAGACCTATGAATGTTTGGCGCAGTATAGCCAAAACTGGCTCTTGCGCCATAAAACACCAAACTCAACTCAACTCTAAAAGCATCGCTCGCATCATGGAAACCTCAAAATGGTACGACTGTCAATGCTTCAACGTACTGTGCCCCATTGCATGAACTGAGAAAGAATATCAAGAACCACTAGCGTGACATGCTACCCGGCTAGGCTATCATCTTGCATGATAATGATCGTCCTCATTTGCCTGTGGCGTGCCAGACAATCTTGCGGCAATTCCTCTGAGAAGTTCACGAATATCCCCCTTACAGCCCGGACCTCTCGCCGTGTGACTATCACATCTTCCGTACACTCCAGAAAGCACTGAAGGGGACGGAGATTTCTCGGTGATAATGAGGTCCAAGCTGTTGTTGAAAATTGATTCCCCACCAACACCGGAGCTTCTTCACTCAGGAAATCCTTCGTATCTTGGACAGTTGGGACACTTAACCCAACCTAAAAGGTGATTTTGTCTATCCTATCTAATACGCCTGTTTTACTTCTTTCCTTTGTATACTAATTTATAGGGTCTCAGGTGTGTTAATTTTTTCTCGAGGGGTGAAAATTTAAACAATTTTTAAGCAGGCATAAATCTTTTAAATTTAAATTAAATAATTCGAATCTTTCACACATTATTTACAAGGGATTGTGGCTTCAAAAAAGTACAGAATGTTTGAAATATAATCATAATTTTAAAAATTATAAGCATATAAAAATTCTGTAATAAATATTAAGTAATTTTTGAGTTGGGTTCGCTATTTTCTAAAATAGTAGCCTCTGTTGTATAGATATAGAATTATAAAATGTATCATACTCTTTTAACCCTACATCATTTAAGAACAATATATCTTTTGCATTTCAAAATATTTGAAAAATATTGAAATTTTTTTTTAAAAAGTTTAAAAATGCAATTTTTTTTTTTTTTAAAAAATATGACTTATTATTCTACTAATATAATATTACTACAGTGTAATAAAGATAGATTTAACTTTATAAATCAACTTATATCTAGTATATATATATTAAAGCTACTATTTTAGAAAATAGCATGCGCCACATAAAACTTAATAAATATTTCTTATAGAAAAGTTTCTTATTTTCATATGCTTATAATTTTTGAAATTATGATTATATTTTAAACATTTTTTACTTTTCTGAAGCCTCATTCTTTTATGAATAATGTGTAAGGATTTGAATTATTTAATTTAAATTTAACAGAACTATACCTGTTTGAAAATTGCTAATATTTTCAGCCCTCTAGAGAAATTTAACACCCCTGAGACTTCTTAATCATATTAAACCATTTATCCAACCGACTGTAGTTCAGCTTTCATTTGGACGCCTTTTATACAAAAATAAACTATTAAATTATGCAATGGTATGTTTTTAACTAATAGTCATTTTGTTTACATTAAATGGAGAAATCAAATGTATGGCAATAATAAGATAAGATCGTTGGAGAAGCTGTTTGGAGTACCTAGACCTGTCGGTCTCTAACCTCCTATCAGGTAATTTTGATATGCCTTTAGAGAGTTTTACCATTTGCCCATTGTAATAAAAAATTTTAGAATAATAGATTTATAGTCATAGAATATAAATATCTAATTATCTTGGATGTGGGAACACAAATTAAAATTTAAAAGAGCTTTAAAATCAAAGAAAAAACATTGAAAATGACTTAAAAAAAGTGGGCGGAGTTAGCCTAGCCAATCCGGTTGCAGCAAAACTGTAGATTTTGGGAGCGCGGGAAAAGTTGGTAGGAAACGTGAGTCGAAGTCAGAGAGTTGAAAGGATTGATCTGATTGGCCATTACAAGAGTTCGGTAGAGGGGGTATAAGTAGATTTGGGAATGGGTAACCAATCAGGGTGCTCCAGCATTTCAACGCTGTTGAAGTGCTGTGCTTGCGAGAAAAATTTTGAAAAGGAAAAATGATAGAAAAAATTTAAATAAAGTCTGCTGACCAGGATATCTCTTGGTCTTCTCACAGAAAAGTGGGAAAAATAAGAGGGGATATCGGTTATAGATGAATTGAATGGCAATAATACCCTGGTAGTCACTTTTTTCCTTTATTTAGGCAAATTCAAAGAGAAAAAGTAACAAATATTTGTATACCTCGTATTATGTTCTGACTGTTCTTTTAAATTTAAGTTATATAAATTGTTTTAGTTATGCAATTTATTTTTCTATTTATGTCCATTCGTTCGCGTCCCGGTGGACACAAGTGTTGGGGGTTCGAGTGAAGATCAGCCATAGTAATACTAACAGACTTTTATGGGTTATTTCACTTAATAATTCTAGACAACTTAAGGAGAGAATGCACTTTTAATACTAAACCCAAGGAGCAATCCGGTTTAATTAATTTAAATATCATAGAAATAAGCACACTTATTTTAATCCTTGAGCGCTCGTGTCTTTACTACTTTTATTATCTTTGCATATTTTCCAACTTGATTAACTATAGAACCGCCAGTTGTTCAATTACTCACGCTTCTATATCCACTTTCAACCATCATCACAACTACTCTACTACTGACACTTAAATAGAAGTTCTAGTTTACTTGTCTAATTTACTGTCTACTATCAATACTTACCTTGTCTGACTTGATAAGGCATTCCCCACCAAAATATATATGTTTTTATCTTATGAATTGTATTTTTCTATTCCTCTACTATTAGTTTCTCTTCTCTCTATATATATATATATATGAGAGAGAGAGAGATTATATATATATATATATATATATATATATATATATATATATATATATATATATATATATATATATATATATATATATATATATATATATTGTGTGTGTGTGTGTGTGTATAAGTTATATATATATAAAGTTAAATTCCCTATCTAGCACTTAACTTTTATTTTGTATCATTACCTCTTCAAGTATCAAACTAATAACCCATTTGTTTCTTCCGAACATATGGCCCAGCCAATAAACAGTCTAATTCCAGATTTTTTAATTTAAACCCTATATGTCACATTAACTTTCGGCTCTCATGAAATCTGTGATCGGCGTCTTAAGTGTTAACCATTAAGATTTTCGGTGGCGTTCGTTTTCTTCTCGCCTTTTAGGTCAGAGATGTTAACTTTCATCAAATAAAAGTTCCTTTTAAAAAACTAAGTCCTGTTTCTGACTCACAAACATGTCAGAAATAAAGCCGGCAGGATTCTATCTGCGAATAAATTTCGAATCTTAAATCATCTCAATAATCTCAATAGTAAAATAATTTTAAATTAAAAACGAACTCCATTGATTGATTGATTGAATATTAACGTCACACTATTCAGCTGCACGAGGGCTTTTGGCGACGGACCACGTAATTTTGAACCATGGTCAAGTGACGTGGACGACCCCCGAGCTTGCACCCTCCCCTAACTACCACACCACACCAACGGGAGGCCGTTTGCTGTCACGGGATTTAACGTGCATCTGCCCCTACACGGCGGGTCTTTAGTGGTACTGGATTTGAACTCGTGACAAGGCAAGCCACGGTCCGATACCTATACCATTTGGCTACCGCGGCCACAAAAAAACGAACTCCAACGACCGTAATAAATGCTACGAAGAATTTGATGGAACTCCGACGGCGCTATATCTCTTTACTGAAGACATCAGCCCTGGAGAAACATAACCCTTTCTGCCAGAGAAAAAAAACTCTTCTTCATCGGAAAGTCTGTAAAATAATACCGTGAATTTTACCACCATCGATTTACAATAGTGAAGTACCAACATGGAAAGAAAATTAAATAAATAAAATTTTACTAGTGCAAATCGAATGGCAACAACATCTGGATTACCGTTTACCAAAAATTTCTGCCGCTACTATAAGTAAAGGTCAGTTAAATTATTAGTTTTCATTTCAATAACTGAAGTGACTGAGTTTTGCTGAACAAAGCTTTTAGAAGAAGAATATATGATACGACATATTTTATTTTTATAATATAGTTGTGTTAAATGAGATATTCTTTATATTTTAATTGAGAAAACAAAGTGTATAGGTTTTGTCATACAAAATTTTGAGAAATTTTAATATACTTATCATAATTTTATCTTAAGATGTCGAATGAGTTAACATTTATGATAGAAATAGGTGTTTTAATTCAGTTTTTGGAAAATTGACTAATGTACTAATTGACTAATGACTAGTGATATTGATTTTTATAAGAAACAAAAGTAAAGTCACTTTGCATTCTTTTTTTCTCCACTGAATTTTATTGTTTTGTTAATTATTTTATTCTGCAGTAACCTTATTGCATGTCATTTAATTTTTTCATTATGAAATTGTTGTTTTGATATACCGCCATATTTTCAAGATTCACTATTTCTCAAAAAATTTCCTTATCTAAATTTAAAATTAATTTAATAACTTGAAGTTTATTTTTGGATATTGTACAGTGGATAAGGGAGAATACAAAACATATAATTTTGTATATGTCTTGAAACATAATTTAAGAAAACCCTACTCAGTTTGATATATACACCTCTTATTGTTTTTTTTATTAGCATCCCCTGAACATCTGTGAATTAGTTGATTACGCAGATTTCTCAGAGAGTATGTTCAAATAAGTAGTGATCGTTTTATATTGGAATGTGGATGTAAAAAAAGAAATTTTTTGTCTATGAAACGAATATTAGAAGGTTACGGAGAGATTCAAAATATTGTATGCGATATGTTAAATTACAGTGAATATTGGGAAAATTTTACATAAATACTAAAGGTGATGATAGAAGAGAGTCCAATTTCCAACTCCAATTATTTAAGAGCTCTTTTTGTCTTTTAAAATCTTATATTCTTCTATTCCTATATTCTATAATTTTTATATTTTTATATTCTTATAATTTTTATATTTTTATATTCTTATATTTTGTAATGCATATGAAATAAAACATTGTTTATTGAGTTGAATAGTGCATATAAGTTGTTGTACACCGTTTACATATTATTAATAATTTCATGTTACTAGTGTCTATATTTTTTTTATCTCTTAAAAAATGTATTTCATATATGCAAAATGTTGTGTAACACTATAAGTTATTACTACAATGGCGCCAGAGTAGATTTTTATACAAAATTAGTATTTTAATATTTGTATGATACCATGTGTATTTTTATATCTACTATCTTATTGTTTGATATGATATTATTTTCCAATATAAAATTTTTTTTTTGAAAACATTATCTGCTAGCTATAATACGAATCTATTATTATGAAGGAACAGGGGGAAACGCGAGCTCTTATTCTGGATGTCGAATAGATTTGAACAAGCTAATCTTCAGTTATATGTACGGAAATTCATTTTTATCACTTAATTTTTGAAGTGTCATTACTGTGTTTGTTGTTATAGATTCGTTATTTTACAGCATTTTGATTTTAGTATTCCTTTTACATAAATATTTCTACTGTGTGTAATATGTGTTTCCAAATGATGTTATGTATTATTTTGTATATGTTGAAAATTTATTAAGTTTGTAAAGAAAGAAAAACCACGCCATGACAACCTTTTAAAATTGGGGGGAAATGTAAGGATAATTAAATTAGATTAAAAATTAAATTCCCTATCTAGCACTTAACTTTTATTTTGTATCATTACCTCTTCAAGTATCAAACTAATCACCCATTTATTTCAACCGAACATATGGCATATGGCCTAGCCAACAAACATGTCTAATTCCAGATCGTTATATTTAATAGTCCTATAAGTAAGCATTAACTTTCAAGTGCTCTCATGAAATCCGCGATCGGTGTCTTAAGTGTTAACCCACTTAAGATTTTCGGTGGCGTTCGTTTTCCTCTCTATCTCTTAGCGTCAGAAAATGTCTAACTTTCATCAAAGTTCCTTTTTAAAAACTAAGTCTGTTTCTTAATCACAAAACATGTCATATATATATATATATATATATATATATATATATCTTATTCAAATTTTCAATCTTTAATAAATACTTTCTATTCATCCATTCAAGTTTAAATACATTTTTTTAAGCTTGCAGTGGATGACACTTGATGTTAATACAGTTTTTTGAAATATTAATTCATTAATTAAATTTAGTTCTAAGTAGGAATTGAATTATTTTTTTATATTACTTGTGATAATTAATTTACTTTCTGCTAATGTTCTTGTTAACAGTTTAAGATATTTTATAACGTTTTTGATTTTTTTAACAAATGTTTGCGTACACAGTAGAATTGGCTGTTGCGACAAAAAACACCATATTCACTGACTCACTAACTCATTCACCCATCAATATCTTTTGCATTAGCTCAGATTTTTTTTTATGTCAGCAATCATGGAGTTAACTGTATTTGCACTAACACGATCCTTGCAATATCTGCCCAATCGGTTAATGGTAGAAGTAAATATATTCTCTGTTTCCTTGCCAATCTAAACTAATCAGCTCTTAACCGAAACTCCAGTTCTAAAGAAAAAAACAGAAAATATCTCCATCTCTCCTGGAAAATAAAAGTTTAAGATCTCGTTAAGGTAACTTGTCTTCTCCGAAAGTGAGTTGCAAAGTCAATTTTGAAGATCGTAAAGTCCAATAATAGGATCGTTTCTTTGAGATTTCTAAATCAAGTCATTGAAGATTTTATTCCTTTTCTTTTGGCTGTTATCAGTAAAGTCGTAGACTTTCGGGGGAAAAAAACCAGTAGTTTTTTTCAAAATACTAAGCTTTAATTAGCTGGTATAAGAAATACCAAAATCAAAGACTCTAAAATTGGGATTAGTAAAGTTATTACTGAGATTTGCCTTTTTCATTCAATTCCTACTATTAGTTCACTCTCTCCAAATATATACATATCTTGTTCAAATTTTCAATCGTTCATAAAATACTTTCTATTCATTCATTCAAGTTCAAATACATTCTTTTAAACTTGTAGTGGATGACACTTGATGTTAATACAGATTGTTCAAATATCAATTCATTAATTAAATTTATTTAATGAATAAATAGTAACAAACAAAATTAAGTAAAAAATGAATAAAAGCGAGTAGTAGCAAACAAAAATAATAGTCCAACAGCATATATAGAAAGGAAAAGCTTTCGTTGAGTCTTTTTAGCGCTATGGATAGTGCGTTGGATTTCGAATCCAAAGATCGTGGGTTTGAATTACACCTGGATGACCTAATTTATAAGAATGTGATTTTTTTCTTACTAAACTATTTCATTAGAGTAATTAAATTTAATTAAGGAATAAATAGTAACTAACGAAAAAATAGTCCAACACCCTATATAGAAAGGAAAATGGAAAATTGCAAGGAAAATCGCTTTCTATTTGGTCAGTTAAGAGTGTGACTCTGTCGTATGTATTTACATATTTATATTAATTGTAACTATTTAATAAAAAGTAACTAAAATAACATTTTTCTTTGTTGACATAAGTAGCAATTGATTTTTTTATATTGCTTGTTTTGCTTTTGTTTTGTAGTCGTTTATTTTTCAATATACTGTTAAATATATTAAATGAATGAAAGGGAACCATATTTTTGTCTCAGCCTTCAGTTTGTTTGTAAGTGTGAAGCTAAGTAAAGTGAGTAATGATAATGCATGGAAATCTAGATAGAATTTAGGCTATTCTGAAAAAATAATTTAATTAATTTTTAGGATGCGAAATCTAGTGTATTAATTACCTGCACAACCATTTCCAAAGAAGTAAAGCCGAGTGCTCAGGGTCGGGAACTAGTAGTTGCTGTATTCCTGTCGAATCGCGGGATCGAGTCTTGGTTCTAGTAAATACCTACCTTGCCTGGGGGTTGATGCACGTTAAATCTGCGAAGTTCTTCATTTGGCGTGATATAGAGTGTAACTTCTTTAGGCGCGTTTTGCTAAAGAGGGAACCTAAATTAAGCGTAGCATTCGGCTGCGTTATGCACAATCCGTTTTACTCTGGTCCTGTCGGCATTTAAAAGAGTAGAAAAAGTAAAAAGAAACTTCATGCACACTTTTTCCGGTGAAGTTTTGTTTTCTTTGTTTAAATATTACTGTCATGTGCAGACCCCTTCCATTCAACTCCTGCGAGTGAACGAGAAAAATGGAGTGCAAGCGAAAACAACTGAACAAAAAAAAAAGATTGTTCATATGCAGATGAAAGATTATAAGACACGAAACATGGGATTTTTTTTTTGAATCAGTCGAAAGAGCAATTAAGCGCAAAAATGTACGAAAAAAATTAAAATCCGAAATTTAAATGGAGTTAATTGAGGAGAAAGATGTCAATATTTTGGTTTATATTAGTGCTAACAACTGAGAGATTAAGAGAAAATAAAAGCATTAATTGTGAAAAAGTACGAACCCTTTTCTTATGCTTACTTAGAGAACTTAGAACTTTAGAACTTAGAGAAATGTAAACGGCTTCTTAGGGCATAAGTTTGCCTAGCCTTATAAAGTATATGGCGTTATATAAATTATGTAAGCGGTACTTACGTATTATCGTAACGGTATTGGCGACATTATACGAAATGAAACTCTTGGATGCCAAGTCAGCACGTATGACACAAGGGAAATCAGGACTGCCAACTTGGCAAGTTATCTTGAACGTTAGCATATTATTGCCTAAAACGTAAGTACCAAATATATATACACTCATGGACAAAAGAATTAGCGCACCAAGAAGGAGTCGTCAAAATGAAACGAAATTTTACATACGTAATGACTACTTTGATATAAGCAAATGATTAGAAAATCAAAGAAAAAGGACCTATTTCACAGAAAAAGGCAAAAGAACGGAGGATTTAATACCCTGTTGAACTCCCTCTATATCGCGAATGCACGATGCGATACGATCGAGCATTGAGGCATACAAGTTCTGTATGATGTCTTGAGACAATTTGCTCCATATTTGCTGTAACCTTGCCTCTAGTCCGTTCAAACTCGTAGGATGCCCAAATCGTCGTCCCTAACGATCCCAGATATGCTCGATTGGAGACAAATCTGGGGATCGGGGAGACCAAGAATGGGTAATAACAGTACGGAGACCGTCTTGTGACACCTTTGCCGTGTGAGTCTGAGCATTGTCTTGATGAAAAATGGTTCATGGGAGCCGTTGCATGAATGTCAACACATATGGTTGCAGAACGTCATGGACACACCGCTGGGGTGTCATGGTGACACGGGATGACCGTAGATTATAGGCAATGGCACCCCATAACATCCCACCAGCTGTGGGAGAGGTGTGTCACTGTAAAGCAAAGGCAGGATTGTGGCGTTCACCATGGGGGCTCCTCGTACGAACACGAGTGTCATCACTGCTGAGATTGAATCTGAATTCGTCGTTAAATACGACCTCGTTCCATTCCGCTGCAGTCCAGGTTCCTCTCACCACTCCAAACAGAGGCGTTGATGGGTGGGGGTCAAGGGCAGCACGTAATGGGCACCTTGATCCCAAATGTCCTTCAGCCAGCTGCCTTCGTATGGTTCGAGAAGACACAGGGACCGCTAGTGAAGGTGCTGCCTGTACCTGGATGGCGACCGATGAAACAGTTGGCTGTACGCGTGCATTTCTTACGATGTCGCGGTCTTCTTGACGACGTCTGTCGAGGGCGTCCTGAGCCTAGTCTTCGTGTAAATGACATTTCTCGGATCCACTGGTCCCAACACTTCCTCACAACACAATCAGAGCGGCCTAATTGACGAGCTACTTGCCTAGCTGATCATCCAGCTTCCATGATACCTATGATTCTCCCCCTGTCAAACTGCGACAGCTGCTCATATTGTCTTCGAAAACGGCGTAATGGCATGTCTACCTCAGCTCTTCCATTGTAAGCGATTCAGCACACTCAAAGAAGCTTTGGTTATCTGTTTTATACTCCACGGAGAACGAGGTTAACGCCCTCTACCTGCTATACGTAAGGCGCAATCTCGCTGCATTTCTAATTATTTACCCGATATGTACCTTCATGTCAAGTTTCGTTACGATCCCGCAATTATTTTTTTGCAAAATTTTTGCCCCGGGGGGTAATTTTTTAAAAATAAAATATTTTAAATTATTTAAATATTCCCCTTTTAAAAAATGGATGAAATAAACAAATCCCCCGGGAAAAAGGGCCCCAAAAAAGTTTCATTTTAACGCCCGACCCCCCCGGTGAATTCATTTAACTTTTTAAATTTAAAATTCCATTTTTTTAAACCACTTAATGTTTTGTTTCCCGTCAAATGTATATATATATTTTATATTAATTGTAACTGTTTAAAAAAAAAGTAGCTAAAATAAAAAAATTTTTTTTTTTCTTTAAGGGGGAATTGACTTTTAATTTTTTTTTTTTATATTACCCCGTTTTTATTTTTATTCCCAATATTTCATCATCATTGCATTTCAAAGAAAGTTATAATGAATGAGAATATTTTCAGGAAAACAATAAAAAAGGGGCAACTTTTGATTTTTTCTATTTGTGATGAAGAAGATGGGAAAAAATGGGAAAAAAAACAAAAACCCTTTTGTAACTCATTGGGGTTTTTCTTTTCCCAAAGGGAAAATTTCGAGGGTATTTTTACAAAAAAATTTTTTTAAATTTTTGTTCTGATTTTCCTATTTTTTCAAATTTTTGTAACCCAGATATTTTGTAATTTCATACAATCCCAAAAAAGGAAAGTCTACCTTATAGTGTTTCATTTGCTGGTTACATCGGTTGTGCATCTAAATAAGCCATGTATCCACATTAGGTTACTATGGGATTTTCCCTATACTTGTCATGTATCTACTAGGGGGCATGTGGTACCTATTTAATGGCTTAATGGGAAGTAAATATAACACAACTAACGGTCATTTTAGAAGGAATTCATCAATTTCGAAAATTATGAATAAAATAGGGAAGTATGTTTGTAAATACCATCTCGGTTCCAGTGCCACTTAGATTAGACAACGTGTACAAAATTGTTTAAAGAATACCATTACAATAAAAAAATTTAAGTGCTATATTTTGACAAAAAATTAACATAGAATGACCCATTTTCAAAACATTCTCCTTTTTTTTGTTTTTTTAATATTTTTTCCCGTATATAGCTCCGACCTTTTGTATAGAGGCTTTTAACTAAAATTTTTGAAATATATAACTTAGAAGTGGAATTTTTTCCATATTTTATTACAACAGAAAGGGGGGAAAAATTTTAAAAAAAACGCGGGGAATTATTTTTAATTGGTGGTAACTCTAAAATAAAGTGATTTTTTTTTAAAAAACCCCCGTTCAGACTCTTTTTAGAAGTTTTTTCTTTTATATAAGCAAAAAAAATTATTATAGAAGCTTTTTTCAAAAAGGGGAACGTTTTGAAAAAAAAATTATTCTTAAATTAATTTTTTTTTCCAAAATATTGTATTTAAACAACTTTTTTGTCAAAATGTCCTTAAAACAATTTTATACATGATCATACTTTCATATATTCATTTATAAATTTCATACAAAGATCATGAAAATGATCCATTTATGCGCTTTTTTAAAAGCACGGTTCCGAACGTAAGTTGGATACCTTAATCTTGAGAACACATCTATTCAATTTGTTCTTCTCAAACCTTTTTCGCCGAAATTGGCTCTTTCTCTATACACCCACACACTCACTTCTCAGAACTTTGCAATAAAGTATTGCTTTGCTTAAATAACAAATCAAGAAATTCAGTTTCCTTCAATTAGATTATTCTCCAAAATATACCCTTATACAATTCTACACTCTAGCCATGAAAACAATGTTTATATGTATTGGTGCAATTAAATTATAGGAACATCGTGTCATCAAATTGTATAAATAATAAAAATAATTGTAAGTATTTTTTTAATTAATAATTTCTATTTTTTAAATGTCTTTTCCCAAGGTACCAATTAAAATTCCATACGTCAAAAGAGTACCGGTACTTGTGATAATCAAAGACCTGTCCATCACGTAAACCTTCCACAAAGTCAAAGAGTTTCCTTGATTCAAATCCTTTTTTAAAATTTAAATTTTCTCTGAGGTTCCTGGATGAAGCTTCGATAAGGCAAACACTGCGTGACGCATTTGACTTTGCTTTCCAATTCGTTTGTCATAGATGCCGATATCATAATTAAGAGTTGAATTGACAAGTAAAAGAAAAGCGGAAATATCAAGGAAAGGAAATACATCTTAGTCATGCCAGAATAAAATGCGATTCTGTAGCCACCCCAAAAAAGTCCAGTCATGGTGAAGAAAACTGTGAGAAAGACGGGCTGTGCAAGGTGTTCATCTACGCTTCTCATACATCTTGCGATATCTCCGTATGCTAAAAACAAGTTTTCCAGATCTGCAGGAAAGAGATCACCATCCATTCGTTCAAGTATGCGTCGTAAAAGAACTCGAATAAAACTGCATATAAGAATGTAGTAAAGGGCGAAAATCGAGATAGCACTGTACCGTAATAGAGAAGCGACTGTCAAAAAAATTGCAAGAAATTCACTACAGTAATACATTGTGGGATTCGATAAGTCGGAGACAATAATCGGATTCGAACACATGTAGTTTTCTGACAGGTGACGCACTATGTGCGCAATCGTCAAGATAACTTGCATTACCATCAAATATGCGAGGAACAATGGGTTTTTTTTGGGTCCACCATCTTTCTTTAAAAGCTGACTAAGGGCGTCATCTGCAACATTGCTTTCCGTCTTCTGTAAACTGATGCGTAAAATATTACCGATATTAGAGCTGCAAAGTTGTAAGTTAAACCACTGGTTTTATCTTCCTTGTAGAAAATCATTAATATGCCTAATAAAATCATTGCAATCATCCCAACACAAATGGTATATTTGCTACCATTTTGGATGAAAAAAATTAATCTAGATTTGACGTATTTGCTTCGATTTTCATTAAAGCCTTTGGAATGGCTGAGAACTTCGATTCCGATTAAACGAAAAAGAAAGAATATTATTCCAAATATTTTTAGGAAGGAACAATTTGTCGCTGATTTGTCAACAACTTCTTTTACTTGCCATTTCGGAAAAATGATACTGTTTTCTCTGTTCTTTTGAATTCGATGAACTTTTGGGAGCATTTCGTGGCTTTTTCACTCTAGAAGTTAAATACTTTATGATACAATAATTGCAATTTAAAACATTTACACATAAGCTGCATTTAACTTCACGAAGACGACATGTACATTCTTTTCTTATTTTAAAATCTGTGTTATAAGTCACGCAATGATATATTTATTAACAAGCGTGAAATAGGTTATGCCTTTTCACACGCAGCCTTTCTGAAAAACTTTTCTCCAGACAGCATTGAAATGAAATTTAAAAAGATATAATTTACAAAACACTAAGCGAAATTTGTTTCAAAAAGCGTTTAAATGTATAAAAACCTATCGATTTTTTATTACTGGAAAGATATAATAATTTCGCTCTATATTTGAAATCGATAAAACGATAAATAAATTATTTTTACTGGACTGCTATTTCTTCTTTCAAAGCATCTTTATGTAACGGAAAAAAATCGATCTTTCTTTTCAAGAAGAAATGATTATGCAAATATGGACATGCGAATGTAGATTAGAAAATCATAAGAAATACAATTAATACACGTAATTTCTATAATATCGCATACCGTATTGATTATTATATAAAAAGAATTCTAAGTAAAGAAAAGCAATCTGCTTTGAGAAGCATTTTATTTCTTCTGTATCAGTGCTTCTCAAAATTTCAATACTGGCGCCCCCCTTTTAAATCACAATTTTTATCGAGCCCCCCTTATACATTAATAATGTACTGAATGCAATAATAATGCACTTTGACGCTAAAGCTACAAAACTATCTTAGTTATAAACCGTACAAATTAATAAGATAAGTATATTAAATTTTATATATGTAACTTTTAAGTAATATATATTTTATTATTTTTTTTCTCGAATTTTTAAATGGGAACAGATTGTAAAATGCGGTGGCTGCTTTCAAGACAAAATATAGATATCAGCCAAATATATATAGAAAATGCACTCAGAGTGTCAATTTCTAATCGTAAACCTTCCTTTGAAAAACTTTCCTCTGCAAGACAAGCCCACAAAAGTCGCTAATACTTATTAAACTTGTTATTAATTTAGTATTAATAAATTAGTTATAAAATACCTTGTGCAGCAACAGTTGCGCACACAGGAATTTTTCAAGGGGTGGGGTCCGGGGTTGAAAGTTCACCATTCTTGTATCATGCTATTTTTGATTTTGTCGATTTTCAGAAACAAATCACAGTAGAAAACTAATTATTGAGTAAATAATTAGCATTAATTAATAAAATTAATCATTAATAACAAATATTTTATTAAATTTTACGTATTATATACTTAGAATTATAACCAATTGGAAAAAAATCGGGGTTTTGAGGGGGTTCTGACCTAGGACCCTCCCTTGTGTGTGCGCCACTATGCAGCACTGATACATTAAAATTATACTGTCTGAAGTACTCACTCTTCGAACGAGTTCATTTTTTAAAAAAAACTAAAACATTCTTGATAAATAGCTGAATTATCAGGAGAGTAAACCGAAATGCGCGACAATGTTTACGAAAATGTAAAATGATATTTTAAAATGAATGCTCATATTATAATTAGTTTTAAGCGAACTGTAATTTTAAGCCTCACAAGAATTAGCATTTAGAATTAATGTTAAACAATGAAAAATAATATAAAATTCCAATGATGAATAATAGTGTTATTTTTAATATTTAAAGCTAGTAGACCAAAATGTTTTATCCCGGTGGCATACACGCACTCGATACTAGCGTTAATGGTCACGCGGGGTGTTGAGTCACCCCAATCCTTTTTAAAATTATTTTATTGTACACGATACAAATCGTGATTCCAGTAAATAATTTAATTAAGAGAAAATAAAAAAACTTACCTACTTTCAAGAACTTTTCAATTTTTCTTTGGTAAAAAGTAAAAATTTTTCCAGAATTAACGATTTTGTCATTTGTGTGTCCCGCGCGACCACTTCCGGGTTAAAAGTGTATTCATTATGATAATATTTATGTTACTGCTGAAAAAATTGTGTAAAAGGTTTTTCATTATGCTTTATATCTTTGAGAATATTCATAAAAATAAGTATTGGCCAAGTAATCCTTCAAAGGTCGTGGATTTCCAAATATCATAAAACTCTTTTGTATAGAAAAAAAGCGCAACAGAGAAATATACATTACTTACAACCTCTTTAAATGAGAAACAAACGCATATATAAGAGAGGGGTCATAACTAACTGTACCAATAACATAGAAGGCCAAACAGATTATCAGCAAAAACAGATTACAGCTATAATGTGCAGTATTTCAAAAATAATCAGTGATGAATTTTTTATGTTCCTAATTTTTTTCGATTCTGGGTCTGGGATTTGTTTTTTCTCTGAAAGAGTAGTAAAAATCACTCATCAGGAGATTACAGCAAATCAAATAAAAGTTTTTTTTATTTGGTTTTTTGGATAAAAGATCCCTTTAATTGGGGATTAAAAATTTTTTATTTTTAGAGAAAATGACTTATATCGCCTATAAATTAAAATCAGAGAAAAGTGCATTTTTTATTATGTCTAAAAGTATTTTGTTTTGTGATTCATTCCAGTAAATTAATTAGTTTTTAAATCTTTTATTTTCGATATGCTCGCGCCCCACAGTTTGAGAAAAACTGTTCTATATAAATTTAGATCATTAACTAACCCGAGTTTTGCACAGATGTTCACATAATATTTACTGTTAAATTTAAAAGCACATTTATAGTGAACCATTGACTATTCCTTCAGCAGATTACTTTATTTGTTTCATTACCGTGAGAAATCCTCCTCAAGGGTTTTGATACTTTACCTGGCTATTTGCCCATTAATGTTTCGAAATGTTGCAGTGTAAAAGTTTATTTTCTTAATTTTTCTTGCTCTGATACAATGAATACTTTAAAACAACTAATATGTAAAAAAAATCTGAGTTTAATGTTTTTTAAGGGGTTATACAGAGAAAGAAGACACACACACACACACACACACACAAACAAACAAAATATATATATATATATATATATATATATATATAAAAAAAATTTTTGTAAAATATTTCAAAACCAGAAATAATAAATAATGAACATAACAAGAAAAAAACGTATTAAAAATATAAAGTAAAACATGAAGATCAAAAAATACAAAAAAGGAACTATAAAAAGAACCTAGCAGTCAAATGAATTTCAAATTTGGGACCGAATAAGGGGTTTGAATTAGTTTTAAGGCCCCAAACCCTTTCCCCCTTTTTTGTAACTCGGTGGGAGAAACCAAAAAAATAAAAATTCAAAGTATAAAAAAAAATTAAAAGTATATAAAAAAATTGAAGTATAAAAAAAAAACCCAAAGTATATAAAAAAAAAAACCAAAATTCAAAGTATATAAAAAAAAAACCCAAAAAATTAAAAAGTATACAAAAACTCACAGAGAGTATTTTTCCACGGGATTAAAAATTCGGGAAACAAATTCTCCCCAATTTCTTAAAGCAGGAAAAAAAAAATTATTAAATGAAATCTTCCTACTTACAGATCCTTTTCCAAGAGAATCAAGAGTCGGGTATCTTTGAACGTAAATTTTGAATTACCTTTTACACAAACCAGCATAGATAGATATCGAGATAGATGACAATCAATTTTGGTAGGCTTTGAGTTGGTTGATTGGCTACTGTTGGCGGTAGATTTTGGAGTATTTGGCACCTCAGAAGGCTCATCTTTTTTAGATGAGTACGGGTGCCGCAATCCCGAGGTGCACTAGTGATTTTTCCCTTTTCCCAAAAGGTTTACTGTCTTTGGTAAGCATGGGTGTCTTTTTTTACCCTCCTTCATGTCATCAAATTTCCTCTTTTCTTCTTTTCACGTCTTGAACACCTTCACTACCCAACACTATAAAAGCTGGTTATTTAAGTGTCTTTGGGTTTGGGGGCGGCCTCTCTTTCGAATGACACCCGGTTTCTTAAAATCGGTCGGTAAGTTAACTTTTCGCCAATTAGGTCGGTTTTTTCAAAAGGTTTTATTTTTAAAAAAAAGTTACATGACTTGGGAAAGGGGACCAGATTTAGATTCCTGGTCAAATTTTTTGGGGTGGTCACTTTGGAAGTTTTGGGGGAAAAAAAAAAGGGGGGGCATGTCACCGAAACAGACTATTGAAAAAAGGGGACGAATTTCAAAGAAACCGTTGAGCATAACTTTTGAACGAACTTTTTAATTTTGACAAGCGCCATACATATTCGTTATCAGGGGTTGAATTCCCATGCAAGAAAAAATAAGTTTTGGGAGAATTGAAGGTTTTTTTAAAAACGGTCGGTAAGTTGGGTTTTAAACCAAATAAGTCGGTTTTTTTAAGAAGGTGTTTTATTTTTAAAAAAGAGTTACAGGAAAATTTTGTGAAACGGAGAACAGATTTATATTTCTGGTCAAATTTCGATGAAATGGGCCAATTTTTGGGAAGTTTCTAGGGAAAAAAAAAGTGGTGGGATGTCACTGCCCGACTATTGAAAGAGGGGACGAAATTCAAAAAAAACAGTTGGGGCAAACTTTTTAACTAACATACATAAATTGTGATCAGGGTTGGGAAAACTGTGCAAGAAAACTAAATTTTTTGGAGGGGAAATTTAGGGAAAACAAAAATTGATCCAAACGCACGGGAAAAGGGGAAAAAGCGTCGTGATTTAAACACCTTTTAAAAAAAAGAAAGCCCTTTAAAAGGATAAAAAAACACAATTGAAATTTATTTTTTTTTTTTTTGGTGTTTTTCGGGTACTTGTCATAGAAAAAGCATTACCAAAAGGGAATAACTCGAGATCTAATAATCGCAGGGTAATGTTTAAGTGTCTTTTTTGGGTTTTGGGGGGGGCCTCTCTTTGAATGACACCCGGTTTCTTTAAAAACGGTCGGTAAGTTAACTTTCAAGCCAATTTGGTCGGTTTTTTTAAAGTGTTTCATTTTTTTAAAACAGGGTTTCATGAGTTCCGGGGAAACGGAGACCAGATTTAGATTCCTGGCCAAATTTTTAGGGAAAAGAGTCGTTTTGGGTAAGCCCTTAAAAAAAAAAAGGGTGGGCGTCACAAAAAAGACTATTGTAAGGGGACAAATTTCCCAAAAAAAAACCGTTGAGCAAACTTTTCAACGAATTGGGAAAAAGGGCCCTACATATTCGGATCAGGGGTTGAATTATGTGCAAGAAAACTAAGTTTGGTGAGTATTAGACGGTTTTTAAAAACGGTTTGGGGTTGGGTTTCAAAAACAAATAGGTCGGTTTTTTCAAGAAGGTGTTTCCAAAATAAGTTAAGGGAATTTGGGAAAAGGGAGACCAGATTTTTGATTTCTGGTCAAAATTGAATGAAATGGGTCACTTTGGTAAGTTTCCCCAAGGGGAAAAAATAAGGGGGTCACCGGAAACAGACTATTGAAAGAGGGGGCAAAATTGAAAGAAACAGTTGGGCATAACTTTTGAACTATTTGGGAAATTTTGACAAGGGGCCTTTCATATTCGGGATCAGGGTTTAATTCTGTGAAGGAAAAAAATTTAAATTTGGGAGGAAATTTAGGGAAAAAAAAATATTATCCAAACGCACGGGGGGAAAAGGTGTCGCGATTAAGCCTTTGAAAGAACGCTTCAAAAGGATAAACCGAATTGAAATTTTTACTTTTTTTTGGTGTTTTTCTGATACTTGTCATAGAAATGTTTCCAAAATGAAAACTTGAGTTCTATTAATCGAGGGTAAAAGTTTTTTAAATGTCTTTGGGGTTTGGGGGGGGCCCCCCCCTTTTTGAATGACAACCGTTTTTTTAAAATAGGTCGGTTGGGGTTTAAATTTCGGTTTAAATTTGGGCGGTTTTTTTAAAGGATTTTAAAAAAAAGTTTTAAGAATTCCCCTGATGCGGGGGTCCAGATTTAGATTCCTATTCAAATTTTCAAGAAATGAGTCACTTTTGGGGAAATTTCCTTTGGGGAAAAAAAAAGTGGTGGGGATGTCACTTTAAAAAAGGGGGCGAATTTCAAAGAAAAAACCCTTGAGCATAACTTTTGAACGAATTGGGAAATTTTTAAAAACGCCATACACATACCGTCATCACGGAATTTTTTGCAAAAAAAACTAAGTTTGGGGAGAATTGGGCCCGTTTTTTTTAAAACGAACGGTAAGTTGGCTTTTGAGCAAAAAAGGGCGGTTTTTTTTAAGAAGGTTTTCATTTTTTTAAAAAAAGGGACAGGAATTGGGAAAAGGAGACCAGATTTAGACCCTTTAAATTTTTTAGTGAAATGGTTCACCCTTTTTGGGAAATTTTTAGGGTAAAAAAAAATAGTTGTTTGCATGTCACTGAAACAGACTATTAAAAGAGGGGACGAATTTCAAAGAAACAGTTGGGCATGACTTTTGAACGAATTGGAATTTTCACAAGCGCCATACATATTCGTTATCAGCGTTGAATTCTGTGCAAGAAAAACAAAGTTTGGTGAGAATTGGCAGGTTTTTTAAAATCGGTCGGTAAGGTGGCTTTCCAGCCAAATAGGTCGGTTTTTTCAAGAAGTGTTTCATTTTTTAAAAACAGTTACAGGAATTTCGTGAAACGGAGACCAGATTTAGATTAATGGTCAAATTTTGAGTGAAATGGTTCACTTTGGTAAGTTTCTGGGTAAAAAAAATAGTGGTGGGCATGTCACTGAAACAGACTATTGAAAGAGGGGACAAAATTCAAAGAAACAGTTGGGCATAACTTTTGAACTATTTGAATTTCGACAAGCGCTATACATATTCGTGATCAGCGTTGAATTCTGTGAAGGAAAAATTAATTTGGTAGGAATTGGAGGAAGACAAAAAAATTATCCAAACGCACGGAAAAGAGAAATGCGTCGCGATTAAGCTCTTTTGAAAGAACGCTTCAAAAAGGATAATACCGCAATTGAAATTTTTTTACTTTTTTTTTCGGTGTTTTTCTGATACTTGTCATAGAAATGCATTACCAAAGTGCAATAACTTGAGTTCTAATAATCGCAGCTTAATGTTTTAAGTGTCTTTGGTTTGGGGGCGGCCTCTCTTTCGAATGACACCCGGTTTCTTAAAAGCGGTCGGTAAGTTAACTTTCAGGCCAATTATGTCGGTTTTTTCAAAGTGTTTCATTTTTAAAAATAGTTACATGAGTTTCGTAAAACGGAGACCAGATTTAGATTCCTGGTCAAATTTTGAGTGAAATGAGTCACTTTGGTAAGTTTCTAGGGTAAAAAAAAAAGTGGTGGGCATGTCACTGAAACACACTATTGAAAGAGGGGACGAATTTCAAAGAAACCGTTGAGCATAACTTTTGAACGAATTGGAATTTCGACAAGCGCCATACATATTCGTTATCAGCGGTGAATTCAGTGCAAGAAAAAACATAGTTTGGTGAGAATTGGCTGGTGTTTTAAAATCGGTCGGCAAATTGGCTTTTCCAGCCAAATAGTTCAGTTTTTCAAAGTGTTTCATTTTTAAAAACAGTTACAGGTATTTCGTGAAGGACCAGATTTAGATTCCTGGTCAAATTTTGAGTAAAATAGTTCACTTTGTGGATTTCTAGGGTAAAAGAAAAATAGTGGTGGCCATGTCACTGAAACAGACTTTTGAAACGGACGAATTTCAAAGAAACCGTGAGCGCATAACTTTTGAACAGAAATGGAATTTTGACAAGCGTTATACATATTCGTGATCAGCGTTGATTTCTGTAGAAGAAAAACTAAGTTTTGGTGAGAATGACCTGTTGTTTAAAATCGTGGTCAGTAAAAGTTGGCTTTCCAGCCAAATAGTTCGGTTTTCAACAAGTGTTTCATTTTTAAAACAGTTACAGGAATTTCGTGAAACGGAGACCAGATTTAGATTCCTGGTCAAATTTTGGATGAAATGGGTTACTTTCGTAAGATTTCTATATTAAAAAAAATAATAGTGGGCATGTCACTGGAAACGAATTATTGTGAAGAGGGGACGAATTTCAAACAGTTGAGCATAACTTTTGAACTAATTAGAATGTCGACAAAAAGCCATACATATTCGTGATCCGCGTTGAATTCTGTGCAAGAAAAACAAAGTTTGGTGAAAATTAGATGGTTTTTTTAAAATCGGTCGGTGTGGATTTCAAGACAAATAGGTCGGTTTTTCAAGAAGGTGTTGTTTCCTTTTTAAAACAGTTACCCAGAAATTTCCTAGTGGAACGGAGACCAGATTTGAATTTCTGGTCAAATTTCGAGTAAATGGGTCATTTTGGTAAGTTTCTAGGGTAAAAAAAAATAGTGGTGGGCGTGTCACTGAAACAGACGCTATTGAAGAGGGGACAAAATTCAAAAGAAACGGTTGGGTATAACTTTTGAACTGTTTGGAATTTCGACAAGCACTATATATTTCGTGATCAGCGTTGAATTCTGTGAAGAAAAGAGGTAATTTGGTAGGAATTGGAGGAAGACAAAAAAATTACCCAAACGCACGGAAAAAGAGAGAAATGCGTCACTTGATTAAGCTCTTTTGAAGAACGCTTCAAAAGGATAATACCGCAATTGAAATTTTTACTTTTTTCGGTGTTTTTCTGATACTTGTCATAGAAATGCATTACCAAAGGGTCACAATAACTCGAGTTCTAATCGCGGCTTAATGTTTTAAGTGTCTTTTGGGTTTTGGGGCGGCCTCTCTTTCGAATGACACCCGGTTTCTTAAAAGCGGTCCCGGTAAGTTAACTTTCAGGCCAGGTATGTCGGTTTTTCAAAAGTGTTTCATTTTTAAAATAGTTACATGAGTTTCGTAAATGGAGACCAGATTTAGATTCCTGGTCAAATTTTTGAATGAAATGATCACTTTGGTAAGTTCTAGGGTAAAAAGTGGTGGGCATGTCCACTGAAACACACTATTGAGAAAAGACGCGGTACGAATTTCAAAAGAAACCGTTGACATAACTTTTTGAACAATTACTTAGATTTTTGAAAAGAAAGCGCCATACACATATTCGTCATCAGCTTTGAATTCTGTGCAAGAAAAACTAAGTTTGGTGAGAATTGGCCGGTTTTTTAAAATCGAACGGTAAGTTGGCTTTCCAGCAAAAAAGGTCGGTTTTTTCAAGAATTGTTGCATTTTTTAAAAAAAGGTACAGGAATTTCGTGAAACGGAGACCAGATTTAGATTCCTGGTCAAATTTTGAGTGAAATGAGTCACTTTGGTAAGTTTCTAGGGTAAAAAAAAAAATAGTGGTGGGCATGTCACTGAAACAGATTATATTGAAAAGAGGGATTTCAAAAGAAATAGTTAGGTATAACTTGAACAGGTGGAATTTTTCACAAGCGCCATACATATTCGTTATCAGCGTTGAATTCTGTGCAAGAAAAACAAAAGTTTGGTGAGAAATTGGCAGGTTTTTTTTAAAATCGGTCTTCGGTAAAGGTGAAACTTTTCCAATAAATAAGATTGATTTTTTTCAGAAGATCTTTCATTTTTTAAAAACAGTTACAGGAATTTTCTAGAAACAGGAACAGATTTAGATTAATGGTCAAATTTTGAGTGAAATGGTTTTGGTATTAAGTTTCTGGGAGTAGAAAATAGTGGTGGGCATGTCACTGAAACAGACTATTGAAAGAGGGACAAAAATTCAAAGAAACAGTTGGGCATAACTTTTTGAACTATTTGGAATTTCAACAAGCGCTATACATATTCGTGATCAGCGTTGAATTCTGTGAAGGAAAAATTAATTTGGTAGGAATTGGGGGAAGACAAAAAAATGATCCAAATGCACGGAAAGAAAGCCTGCGTCGCGATAAAAGCTCTTTTGAAGAAGGCAACTTCAAAAAGATATGACCGCAATTGAAATTTTTTACTTTTTCGGTGTTTTTCTGATACTTGTCATGAAATGGTTTACCAAGGTGCTATAACTAAGTTCTGATAATGCCAGGGTACTGTTTTAGAATGTCTTTGGGTTTTGGGGGCGGCCTCTCTTTCAAATGACACCCGGTTTCTTAAAATCGGTCAGTAAGTTAACTCAAGCCAATTAAGTCGGTTTTTTCAAAGTGTTCATTTTTTTTAAAGAAACAGTTACATGAGTTTCGTGAAACGGAATTGATTTAGATTCCTGGTCCAATTTTGGGTGAAATGAGTCACTTTGTTAAGTTTCTAGGGTAAAAAAAATAGTGGTGGGCATGTCACTGAAAAGAACAGATTATTGAAAAGGGGACGAATTTCAAAGAAATAGTTAATTATAAAATTTTTGTACAGTGGAATTTTCACAAGCGCCATACATATTCTACGTTATCAGCGTTGAATTCTGTGCAAGAAAACAAAGTTTGGGTGATGAGAATTGGCAGGTTTTTTTAAAATCGGTCGGTAAGGTGGCTTTTCCAGCCAAATAGGTCAGTTTTCAAAGTGTTCATTTTTTAAAACAGTTACAGAATTTCGTGAAACGGAGACCAGATTTAGATTAATGGTCAAATTTTGAGTGAAATGGTTCACTTTGGTAGTTTCTGGGGGTAAAAATAGTGGTGGGCATGTCACTGAAACAGACTATTGAAAAGAGGGACAAAAATTCAAAGAAACAGTTGGGCATAAATTTTGAACTATTTGGAATTTCGACAAGCGCTATACATATTCGTGATCAGCGTTGAATTCTGTGAAGGAAAAATTAATTTGGTAGGAATTGGAGGAAGACAAAAAAATGATCCAAACGCACGGAAAAGAAGAGATGCGTAACTTGATTAAGCTCTTTTGAAAGAAAAACGCTGCAAAAGGGATGATACCGCAATTGAAATTTTTACTTTTTTTTCGGTGTTTTTCTAATACTTGTCATAGAAATGCATTAACAAAGTGCAATAACTCGAGTTGTAATAATCGCAGGGTAATTTTTTAAGTGTCTTTGGGTTTGGGGGCATCCTCTCTTTCGAATGACACCCGGTTTCTTAAAATCGGTCGTTTAGTTAACTTTCAAGCCAATTAGTTCGGTTTTTTCAAACTGTTTCATTTTTGAAAAACAGTTAAATGAGTTCCGTGAAACGGAGACCAGATTTAGATTCCTGGTCAAATTTTGAGTGAAATGGTTCACTTTGGTAAGTTTCTAGGGTAAAAAAAAAGTGGTGGTCATGCCACTGAAACACACTATTGAAAAGAAGGGGACGAATTTCAAAAGAAACCGTTGGCATAACTTTTGAACGAATTGGAATTTCGACAAGCGCCATACATATTCGTTTATCAGCGGTGAATTCTGTGCAGAAAAACATAGTTTGGTGAGAATTGGCTGGTTTTAAAATCGGTCAGTAGAAGTTGGCTTTCCAGCCAAATAATTCAGTTTCAAGTGTTTTCATTTTTTAAAAGCAGTTACAGGAATTTCGTGAAACGGAGACCTTATTTAAGATTCTGGTCAAATTTTGAATGAAATGGGTCACTTTCGTAAGTTTCTATATTAAAAATAATTAGTGGGCATGTCACTGAAAACAGACTATTGAAAAGGGGACGAATTTCGAAAACAGTTGTGCATAACTTTTGAACTAATTTGAATGTCGACAAAAGCCATACATATTCGTGATCCGCGTTGAATTCTGTGCAAGAAAAACAAAGTTTGGTGAGAATTAGATGGTTTTTTAAAATCGGTCGGTAAGTTGTGTGGATTTCAAGACAAATAGGTCGGTTTTTTCAAGAAGGTGTTTCCTTTTTAAAAACAGTTACAGAAATTTCGTGGAACGGAGACCAGATTTAGATTTCTGGTCAAATTCCGAGTAAAATGGGTCATTTTGGTAAGTTTCTAGGGTAAAAAAAAATAGTGGTGGGCGTGTCACTGAAACAGACTATTGAAAGAGTGGACAAAATTCAAAGAAACAGTTGGGCATAACTTTTGAACTATTTGGAATTTCGACAAGCGCTATACATATTCGTGATCAGCGTTGAATTCTGTGAAGGAAAAATTAATTTGGTAGGAATTGGAGGAAGACAAAAAAATTGCAAATGCACCGAAAAGAGAAATGCGTCGCGGTCTAAGCTCTTTGAAGAACGCTTCAAAAAGGATAATACCGCAATTAAAATTTTTTTTACTTTTTTTTCGGTGTTTTTCTGATACTTGTCATAGAAATGCATTCCAAAATGCAATAACTCGAGTTCTAATAATCGCAGCTTAATGTTTTAAGTGTCTTTGGGTTTGGGGGCGGCCTCTATTTTGAATGACACCCGGTTTCTAAAAAGCGGTCGGTAAGTTAACTTTCAGGCCAATTATGTCGGTTTTTCAAAGTGTTTCATTTTTAAAATAGTTACATGAGTTTCGTAAAATGGAACCAGATTTAGATTCTGGTCAAATTTTTGAGTGAAATAGGTCACGCACTTTAGTAAGTTTCTAGAGGTAAAAAAAGTAATTGGGCATGTCACTTTGAAACACACACTATTGAAAGACAGGACGAATTTCAAAACCGTTGAGCATAACTTTTGAACGGCTTGGAATTTTGAAAAGCGCCATACACATATTCGTCATCAGCTTTGAATTCTGTGCAAGAAAACTAAGTTTGGTGAAATTGGCCGGTTTTAAAATCCGAACGGTAGTTGGCTTTCCAGCAAAAGGTCAGTTTTCAAGAATTGTTTCATTTTTAAAAAGAGTACAGAATTTCGTCAAACGGAGACTAGATTTGGAGTTCCTGGTCAAATTTTCAATTAGTAGACCACTTTTAGTAAGTTTCCTGGGGTAAAAAAAATAGTGGTGGGCATGTCACTGAAACGGAGCTGTGAAAGAGGGGA
The DNA here is from genome assembly GCA_019973955.1 of Trichonephila inaurata madagascariensis. Lineage (NCBI taxonomy): Eukaryota > Metazoa > Arthropoda > Arachnida > Araneae > Nephilidae > Trichonephila > Trichonephila inaurata. Next base: position 132,577 of record BMAV01010989.1, read on the forward strand.
CAAATTCAAAGAAACGGTTGGGCATAACTTTTGAACTATTTGGAATTTCAACAAGCATATACATATTCGTGATCAGCGTTGTGAATTCTGTGAAGGAAAAAAGAGGTAATTTGGTAGGTGGGAGAGACAAAAATGATCCAAAATGCACAGGAAAAGAGAAATGCGTCGCGATAAACTCTTTTGAAAGAAGAACGCTTCAAAAGATATGACCACCAATTGAAATTTTTTTTTGCCTTTTTTTTCGGTGTTTTCTGATACTTGTCATAGAAATGGTTTACCAAGGTGCTATAACTAAAGTTCTGATAATGCCAGGGTACTGTTTTAAGTGTCTTTGGGTTTGGGGGCGGCCTCTCTTTCAAATGACACCCGGTTTCTTAAAAATCGGTCGGTGAGATTCGCTTTCAAGCCAATTAAGTCGGTTTTTTTCAAAGTGTTTCATTTTTAAAAACAGTTACATGAGTTTCGTGAAACGGAGACCAGATTTAGATTCCTGGTCAAATTTTTGAGTGAAATGAGTCACTTTGGTAGTTTCTAGGGTAAAAATTGTTTGGAGCATGTACTGGAACACACTGTTAAAAGAGGGACAATTTCAAAGCAGTTTGGGCATAACTTTTGAACTAATTGGAATTTCAGGCAGTGCAATACATATTCGTGATCAGCGTTGAATTCTGTGCAAGAGGAAAAGTAGTTTGGTAGGAATTGGAAGACAAAAAATGATCAAACGCACGGAAAAAGATGCGTAGCGATTAAGCTCTTTTGAAAGAAAAACGCTTCAAAAAGGATAATGCCGCAATTGAAATTTTTTTACTTTTTTTTCGGTGTTTTTCTAATACTTGTCATAGAAATGCATTAACAAAGTGCAATAACTCGAGTTGTAATAATCACTTACGATTATGTTTTAAGTGTCTTTTGGGTTTGGGGGCATCACTTTCGAATGACACCCGGTTTCTTAAAATCGGTCGTTTAGTTAACTTTCAAAGCCAAATTTAGTTCGGTTTTTTCCGACTGTTTCATTTTGAAAAACAGTTAAATGATTCCGTGAAACGGAGACCAGATTGGAATTCCTGGTCAAATTTTGAGTAAATGAGTCACTTTGGTAAAATTTTCTAGGGTAAAAAAATAGTGGTGGGCATGTCACTGAAACAGATTATTATTGAAAAGAGGGACGAATTTCAAAGAAATAGTTAAGGCATAACTTTTGAACTAATTGAAATTTCGACAAAGGGCCATACATATATTCGTTATGAGCATTGCATTCTGTGCAGAAAAAACATAGTTTGGTGAGAGTGGCTGGTTTTTTAAAATCGGTCGGTAAGTTGGCTTTTCGAAAGCAAAATAGGTCAGTTTTTTTCAAAAAGTGTTTCATTTTTAAAACAGTTACAGAAATTTCGTGAAACGGAATAGGTGAATTAATGGTCATATTTTGGGTAAATACCCAGTTCACTTTGGTAAGTTCTAGAATTAAAGTGGTGATGTACCACTGAAACACTATTGAAAGAGGGACAGGTACAAAGAAACCGTTGAGCATAACTTTTGAACAGGTGGAATTTCGACAAGCGCCATACATATTCTTTATCAGCGGTGAATTCTGTGCAAGAAAAACATAGTTTAGTGAGAATTGGCTGGTTTTTAAAATCGGTCGGTAAGTTGGCTTTCCAGCCAAATAGTTCAGTTTTTTTGAAGTGTTTCATTTTTAAAACAGTTACAGGTATTTCATTGAAACTGAGACCAGATTTAAGATTCCTGGTCAAATTTTTGGTAAATAGTTCACTTTGTGAAGTTTCTAGGAGTAAAAGAAAAAATAGTGGTGGCCATGTCACTGAAACAGACTTTTGAAACAGGGGACGAATTTCAAAGAAACCATTGAGCATAACTTTTGAACGAATTGGAATTTTGACAAGCGTTATACATATTCGTAATCAGCGTTGATTTCTGTACAAGAAAAACTAAGTTTGGTGAGAATTGACCTGTTGTTTAAAATCGGTCAGTAAGTTGGCTTTCCAGCCAAATAGGTCGGTTTTTTCAACAAGTGTTTCATTTTTTAAAAACAGTTACAGGAATTTCGTGAAACGGAGACCAGATTTAGATTACTGGTCAAATTTTGAATGAAATGGGTCACTTTCGTAAGTTTCTATATTAAAAAAATAGTGGTGGGCATGTATCGCACCAAAACAGACTATTGAAAGAGGGGACGAATTTCAAAGAAACAGTTGGGCATAACTTTTGAACTCATTGGAATGTCGACAAAAGCCATACATATTCACGTGATCCGCGTTGAATTCTGTGCAAGAAAAAACTAGGATTTGGTAGGAATTGGAGGAGAGACAAAAATGATCAAACGCACGGAAAGGAGAAATGCGTCCTGATTAAGCTCTTTTGAAAGAAGAAAAGCCTCAAAAAGGATAATACTTACCAGTGGAAATTTATTTACTTTTTTGGTGTTTTCTGATACTTGTCATAGAAATGCATTACCAAAGTGCAATAACTCGAGCTCTAATAATCGCAGGGTAATGTTTTAAGTGTCTTTGGGTTTGCGGGCGGCCTCTCTTTTGAATGACACCCGGTTTCTTAAAATCGGTCGGTAAGTTAACTTTCAAGCCAATTAGGTCGGTTTTTTAAAGTGTTTCATTTTTAAAAACAGTTATATGAAGTTCCGTGAAACGGAGACCAGGAATTTAGATTCCTGGTCAAATTTTGAGGTGAAAATGTGTCGTTTCTGGTAAGTTTCTAGGAGTAAAAAAAAAAATAGTGGTGGGCATGTCACTAAAACAGACTGGCCAATAAAGGACGAATTTCAAAGAAAAGAAACCGTTGAGCATAACTTTCAACGGGTGGAATTTGGATAAGCGCCATACATATTCGTGATCAGCGTTGAATTATGTGCAAGAAAAACAAAAGTTTAATTGAGGTAGATGGTTTTGCAAAATCGGTCGGTAAGTTGTGTGGATTTCAAGACAAATAGGTCGGTTTTTTCAAGAAGGTGTTTCCTTTTTAAAAACAGTTACAGAAATTTCGTGGAACGGAGACCAGATTTAGATTTCTGGTCAAATTTCGAGTAAAATAGGTCATTTGGTAAGTTCTAGGGTAAAAAATAGTGGTGGGCGTGTCACTGAAACAGACTATTATTGAAGAGGCGACATAAAATTCAAAAGAAATAGTTGGGCATAACTTTTGGAACTATTTGGAATTTCGACTTAAGCGCTATACATATTCGTGATCAGCGTTGAATTCTGTGAAGGAAAAATTAATTTGGTAGGAATTGGAGGAAGACAAAAAAATTACCCAAACGCACGGAAAGAGAAATGCGTCGCCATTAAGCTCTTTTGAAAGAACGCTTCCAAGGATAATACCGCAATTGGAAATTTTTTACTTTTTTTTTTTCGGTGTTTTCTGATACTTGTCATAGAAATGCATTACCAAGTGCAATAACTCGAGTTCTAATAATCGCAACAATGTTTTAAGTGTCTTTGGGTTTTAGGGCGGCCTCTTTCGAATGACACCCGGTTTCTTAAAGCGAATTGATGAGATTAACTTTCAGGCCAATTATATTCCGGTTTTTCAAAAGTGTTTCATTTTAAAATAGTTACATGAGTTTCGTAAAATGGAGACCAGATTTAGATTCTGGTCAAATTTTGAGTAAATGAAGGTCACTTTGGTAAGTTTCTAGGGTAAAAAAGTGGTGGGCATGTCACTTTTAAGAGCACACTATTGAAAAGACAGGACGAATTTCAAAAGAAACCATTTGAGCATAACTTTTGAACAATTGGAATTTTGAAAAGCGCCATACACATATTCGTCATCAGCTTTACGAAATTTCTGTGCAAGAAAAAACTAAGTTTGGTGAGGGTGTGAAGTTTTAAAAATCGAACAGTAAGTTAGCTTTCCAGCAAAAAAGGTCAGTTTTCAAGAGGTGTTCATTTTAAAAAAAGGTACAGGAATTTCCGTGAGAGCGGAGACAGATTTAGATTCGCAATTCAAATTTTTGAGTGAAATGAGTCACTTTGGTAAGTTTCTAGGGTAAAAAAAAATAATTAAAGTGGGCATGTCACTGAAACAGATTGACAGAAAAGAGGGGGACGGAAATTTCAAAATAGTTGGGCATAACTTTTTGAACTAATTGAAATTTCGACCGGGAAACTATACATATTCGTTATCAGCGTTGAATTCTGTGCAAAGAAAAGCATGAATTTGGTGAGAATTGGCTGGTTTTTAAAATCGATCAGTAAGTTGGCTTTCCAGCAAATAGGTCCGTTTTCAAGAAGTGTTCATTTTTAAAAACAGTTTACAGAATTTCGTGGAAACAGAGACCAGATTTAGATTCCTGGTCATATTTTTGAATGAAATGGGTCACTTTCGTAAATTTCTAGGGGTAAAAATAGTGGTGGGCATGTCACTGGAAACAGACTACAGAAAGACGGACGAATTTCAAAGAAACAGTTGGGCATAACTTTTTGATCTAATTGGAATTTCGACAAGAGCCATACATATTCGTGATTAGCTTTGAATTCTGTGCAAGAGAAAAAGTAAGTTTGGTAGGAATTGGAGGAAGACAAAAAATGAAGTCAAACCCACGGAAAGAGAGAAATGCGTAGCGGTAGCTCTTTTGAAGAAGAACGCTTCAAAAAGGATAATGCCGCAATTGAAATTTTTACTTTTTTTTCGGTGTTTCTGATACTGTCATAGAAATGCATTAACAAGGGTCACAATAACTCGAGTTCTAATAGTACGGGAGTAATGTTTTAAGTGTCTTTGTGTTTTGGTGGCGGCCTCTCTTTCGAATGACACCCGGTTTCTTAAAATCGGTCGGTAAAATAACTTTTAAGCCAATTAGGTCGGTTTTTTCAAAGTGTTTCATTTATAAAAAACAGTTGCATGAGTTCCGTGAAACGGAGACCAGATTTAGATTCCTGGTCAAATTTTGAGTGAAATGAGTCACTTTGTGGTAAGTTTCTAGGGTAAAAAAAAATAGTGGTGGGCATGTCACTGAAACAGACTATTGAAGAGGGACAAATTTAAATAGTTGGGCATAACTTTTTGAACTAACTGAGGAAATTTCGGACAAAAGGGCCATACATATTCGTTATGAGCGTTGAATTCTGTGATAGAAAAACATATGGTTTATTGAGAATTGGCTGGTTTTTAAAAATCGGTCGGTAAGTTGGCTTTTCAGCAAAATAGGTCGGTTTTCCAGAAGTGTTTCATTTTTAAAACAGTTACAGGAATTTCGTGAAACGGAGACCAGATTTAGATTCCTGGTCAAATTTTGAGTGAAATGAGTCACTTTGGTAAGTTTCTAGAGTAAAAAAAAAAAAAAAAGTGGTGGGCATGTCACTGAAACACACTATTGAAAGACGGGACGAATTTCAAAGAAACCGTTGAGCATAACTTTTGGGGCAAGGTGGAATTTTGAAAAGCGCCATACACACATATTCGTCATCAGCTTTTGAATTCTGTGCAAGAAAAACTAAGTTTGGTGAGAATTGGCCGGTTTTAAAATCAGACAGTAAAGTTGGCTTTTCCAGCAAAAAAGGTCAGTTTTTCAAGAATTGTTTTCATTTTTTCAAAAAAGGTGCGAATTTCGTGAAACGGAGACCAAGATTTAGATTCCTAGTCAATTTTACAGGTGAAATGAGTCACTTTGGTAAGTTTCTAGGGTAAAAAAATAGTGGTGGGCATGTCTTTCAGAGCAGATTATTGAAAGAGGAGGACGGAATTTCAAAGAAATGGTGGAGCATAACTTTGGAACAAAGTGAAATTTCGTAGAGCCATACATATTCGTTATCAGCGTTGAAGTCTGTGCAAGAAAAACATAGTTTGGTGAGAATTGGCTGGTTTTTAAAATCATTGATCAAGTAGGGTTGGCTTTCCAAGCCAAATAGGTCAGTTTTTCAAGAAGTGTTCATTTTTAAAAACAGTTACAGGAATTTCGTGAGAGCAGAGACCAGATTTAGATTCCTGTGGTCATATTTTGAATGAAATGGGTCACTTTCGTAAATTTCTAGGGTAAAAAAAATAGTGGTGGGCATGTCACTGAAACAGACTATTGAGAAAGACGGGACAATTTCAAAGAAACAGTTAGACATAACTTTTTGATCTAATTTAGATTTCGACGAGAGCCATACATATTCGTGATTAACTTTGAATTCTGTGCAGAAAAGTAGGATTTGGTAGAGGTGGAGGAAGACAAAAATAGTCCAAACCCACGGAAAAGAGAAATGCATATCGATTAAGCTCTTTTGAAGAAGAACGCTTCAAATAAGGATAATGCCACCAATTGAAATTTTTTTACTTTTTCGGTGTTTTCTGATACTTGTCATAGAAATGCATTAACAGTGCAATAACTCGAGTTCTAATAATTGCAGGGTAATGTTTTAAGTGTCTTTTGGGTTTGGGGGCGGCCTCTCTTTCGAATGACACCCGGTTTCACAAAATCGGTCTTTAAGTTAACTTTCAAGCCAGCGGTAGGTCGGTTTTCTCAAACTGTTTCATTTTGAAAACAGTTACATGAGTTCCGTGAAACGGAGACCAGATTTAATTCCTGGTCAAATTTTGGAGTGAAATGAGTCACTTTGGTAAGTTTCTAGGGGTAAAAAAAATATGGTGGAATGTCACTGAAACAGATTTTGAAGAGGGACGAATTTCAAAAGAAATAGTTGCATAACTTTTGGAACTAGTGAAATTTCGACAAGGGCCCATACATATTCGTTATGAGCGTGGAATTCATTGATAGAAAAACATGGTTTTTGAATTTGGCTGGTTTTAAAATCGGTCAGAAGTTGAACTTTAAAGCAAAATAGGCCCGGTTTTCAAAAGTGTTTCATTTTTTAAAAGCAGTTACAGGAATTTCGTGAAACGGAGACCAGATTTAGATTAATGGTCAAATTTTGAGTGAAATGGTTCACTTTGGTAAGTTTCTAGGGTAAAAAAAAAAAGTGGTGGTCATGTCACTGAAACACACTATTGAAAGAGGGGACGAATTTCAAAGAAACCGTTGAGCATAACTTTTGAACGAATTGGAATTTCGACAAGCGCCATACATATTCGTTATCAGCGTTGAATTCTGTGCAAGAAAAACATAGTTTGGTGAGAATTGGCTGGTTTTTAAAATCGGTCGGTAAGTTGGCTTTCCAGCTAAATAGTTCGGTTTTTTCAAGAAGTGTTTCATTTTTTAAAAACAGTTACAGGTATTTCGTGAAACGGAGACCAGATTTAGATTCCTGGTCAAATTTTGAGTAAAATGGTTCACTTTGTGAAGTTTCTAGGGGGTAAAATAGTGTTGGCCATGTCACTGAAACAGACTTTTTGAAACAGGGGACGAATTTCAAAGAAACCGTGAGCATAACTATTTAACGCATTGGAAATTTTGACAAGCGTTATACATCGTGATCAGCGTTGAATTCTGTACAAGAAAAACTAAGTTTGTGAGAATTGACCTGTTTTTTTAAAATCGGTCAGTAAGTTGGTTTTCCCAGCCAAAATAGGTCAGTTTTCAAGAAGTGTTTCATTTTTTAAAAACAGTTACAGGAATTTCGTGAAACGGAGACCAGATTTAGATTCCTGGTCAAATTTTGAATGAAATGGGTCACTTTCGTAAGTTTCTATATTAAAAAAAAAATAGTGGTGGGCATGTCACTGAAACAGACTATTGAAAGAGGGGACGAATTTCAAAGAAACAGTTGGGCATAACTTTTGAACTAATTGGAATTTCGACAAAAGCCATACATATTCGTGATCAGCGTTGAATTCTGTGCAAGAAAAACTAAGTTTGGTAGGAATTGGAGGAAGACAGAAAAATGATCCAAACGCACGGAAAGGAGAAATGCGTCGCGATTAAGCTCTTTTGAAAGAAGAAAGCTTCAAAAAGGATAATAACGCAATTGAAATTTATATACTTTTTTGGTGTTTTTCTGATGCTTGTCATAGAAATGCATTACCAAAGTGCAATAACTCGAGTTCTAATAATCGCAGGGTAATGTTTTAAGTGTCTTTGGGTTTGGGAGCGGCCTCTCTTTCGAATGACACCCGGTTTCTTAAAATCGGTCGGTAAGTTAACTTTCAAGCCAATTAGTTCGGTTTTTTCAAAGTGTTTCATTTTCAAAAAACTGTTACATAAGTTTCGTGAAACGGAGACCAGATTTAGATTCCTGGTCAAATTTTGAGTGAAATGAGTAACTTTGTGGTAAGTTTCTAGGGTAAAAAAAAATAGTGATGGGCATGTCACTGAAACAGACTATTGAAAGAGGGGACGAAATTCAAAGAAATAGTTGGGCAGAACTTTTGAACTAACATTCATATTCGTGATCAGTGTTGAATTCTGTGCAAGAAAAACTAAGTTTGGTAGGAAATGGAGGAAGACAAAAAAATGATCCAAACGCACGGAAAGGAGAAATGCGTCGTGATTAAGCTCTTTTGAAAGAAGAAAGCCTCAAAAAGGATAATAACGCAATTGAAATTTATTTACTTTTTTTTTTGGTGTTTTTCTGATACTTGTCATAGAAATGCATTACCAAAGTGCAATAACTCGAGCTCTAATAATCGCAGGGTAATGTTTTAAGTGTCTTTGGGTTTGCGGGCGGCCTCTCTTTTGAATGACACCCGGTTTCTTAAAATCGGTCGGTAAGTTAACTTTCAAGCCAATTAGGTCGGTTTTTTTAAAGTGTTTCATTTTTAAAAAACAGTTATATGAGTTCCGTGAAACGGAGACCAGATTTAGATTCCTGGTCAAATTTTGAGTGAAATGTGTCGTTTTGTGGTAAGTTTCTAGGGTAAAAAAATAGTGGTGGGCATGTCACTAAAACAGACTATTGTAAGGGGACGAATTTCAAAGAAACCGTTGAGCATAACTTTTCAACGAATTGGAATTTGGACAAGCGCCATACATATTCGTGATCAGCGTTGAATTATGTGCAAGAAAAACAAAGTTTGGTGAGAATTAGATGGTTTTTTAAAATCGGTCGGTAAGTTGTGTGGATTTCAAGACAAATAGGTGGTTTTAAAGAAGGTTTTTCCTTTTTTAAAACAGTTCAAAAGTGGAACGGAGACCAGATTTAGATTTCGGTCAAATTTCGAGAAAAATGGGTCTTTTTGGTAAGTTTCTAGGGAAAAAAAAATAGTGGTGGGCGTGTCCAAAACAGCCCATTAAAAAGAGGGAAAAAAATTAAAAAAGAAACAGTTGGGCATAACTTTTGAACTATTTAAATTTCGACAAGCGCTATACATATTCGTGATCAGCGTTGAATTCTGTGAAAGAAAAATTAATTTGGTAGGAATTGAGGAAGACAAAAAATTACCCAAACGCACGGAAAAGATGCGTGCGATTAAGCTCTTTTGAAAGAACGCTTCAAAAGGATAATACCGCAATTGAAATTTTTACTTTTTCGGTGTTTTTTTGATACTTGTCATAGAAATGCATTACCCAAAATGCAATAACTCGAGTTCTAATAATCGCAGCTTAATGTTTTAAGTGTCTTTTTGGGTTTGGGGCGGCCTCTCTTTCGAATGACACCGGTTTCAAAAGCGGTCGTAAGTTAACTTTCAGGCCAATTATGTGTTTTTCAAAGTGTTTCATTTTAAAATAGTTACATGAGTTTCGTAAAATGGAACCAGATTTAGATTCCTGGTCAAATTTTTGAGGAAATGAGTCACTTTGGAAGTTTCTGGGTAAAAAAAAATGGTGGGATGTCACTGAAAAAACTATTGAAAAAACGGACAATTTCAAAAAAACCGTTGAGCATAACTTTTGAACTTTGGGAATTTTTAAAAGCGCCATACAATATTCGTCATCAGCTTTAATTTTGTAAAAAAATAAGTTTTTGGGGGATTGGCCGGTTTTAAAAAAACAACGGTAAGTTGGCTTTCCAGCAAAAAAGGTCGGTTTTTTCAAGAATTGTTTCATTTTTTAAAAAAAGGTACAGGAATTTCATGAAACGGAGACCAGATTTAGATTCCTGGTCAAATTTTGAGTGAAATGAGTCACTTTGGTAAGTTTCTAGGGTAAAAAATAGTGGTGGGCATGTCACTGAAACAGATTATTGAAAGAGGGGACGAATTTCAAAGAAATAGTTGGGCATAACTTTTGAACTAATTGAAATTTCGACAAGAGCCATACATATTCGTTATCAGCGTTGAATTCTGTGCAAGAAAAACATAGTTTGGTGAGAATTGGCTGGTTTTTAAAAATCGATCAGTAAGTTGGCTTTCCAGCCAAATAGGTCGGTTTTTTCAAGAAGTGTTTCATTTTTTAAAAACAGTTACAGGAATTTCGTGAAACAGAGACCAGATTTAGATTCCTGGTCATATTTTGAATGAAATGGGTCACTTTCGTAAATTTCTAGGGTAAAAAAAAAATAGTGGTGGGCATGTCACTGAAACAGACTATTGAAAGACGGGACGAATTTCAAAGAAACAGTTGGGCATAACTTTTGATCTAATTGGAATTTCGACAAGAGCCATACATATTCGTGATTAGCTTTGAATTCTGTGCAAGAAAAAGTAAGTTTGGTAGGAATTGGAGGAAGACAAAAAAATGATCCAAACCCACGGAAAAGAGAAATGCGTAGCGATTAAGCTCTTTTGAAAGAAGAACGCTTCAAAAAGGATAATGCCGCAATTGAAATTTTTTTACTTTTTTTTCGGTGTTTTTCTGATACTTGTCATAGAAATGCATTAACAAAGTGCAATAACTCGAGTTCTAATAATTGCAGGGTAATGTTTTAAGTGTCTTTGGGTTTGGGGGCGGCCTCTCTTTCGAATGACACCCGGTTTCTAAAAATCGGTCTTTAAGTTAACTTTCAAGCCAATTAGGTCGGTTTTCTCAAACTGTTTCATTTTTGAAAAACAGTTACATGAGTTCCGTGAAACGGAGACCAGATTTAGATTCCTGGTCAAATTTTGAGTGAAATGAGTCACTTTGGTAAGTTTCTAGGGTAAAAAAAAAATAGTGGTGGGCATGTCACTGAAACAGATTATTGAAAGAGGGACGAATTTCAAAGAAATAGTTGGGCATAACTTTTGAACTAATTGAAATTTCGACAAGGGCCATACATATTCGTTATGAGCGTTGAATTCTGTGATAGAAAAACATAGTTTGGTGAGAATTGGCTGGTTTTTAAAAATCGGTCGGTAAGTTGGCTTTTCAGCAAAATAGGTCGGTTTTTTCAAGAAGTGTTTCATTTTTTAAAAACAGTTACAGGAATTTCGTGAAACGGAGACCAGATTTAGATTAATGGTCAAATTTTGAGTGAAATGGTTCACTTTGGTAAGTTTCTAGGGGAAAAAAAAAGTGGTGGTCATGCCACTGAAACACACTATTGAAAGAGGGGACGAATTTCAAAGAAACCGTTGAGCATAACTTTTGAACGAATTGGAATTTCGACAAGCGCCATACATATTCGTTATCAGCGTTGAATTCTGTGCAAGAAAAACATAGTTTGGTGAGAATTGGCTGGTTTTTTAAAATCGGTCGGTAAGTTGGCTTTCCAGCTAAATAGTTCGGTTTTTTCAAGAAGTGTTTCATTTTTTAAAAACAGTTACAGGTATTTCGTGAAACGGAGACCAGATTTAGATTCCTGGTCAAATTTTGAGTAAAATAGTTCACTTTGTGAAGTTTCTAGGGTAAAAGAAAAAATAGTGGTGGCCATGTCACTGAAACAGACTTTTGAAACAGGGGACGAATTTCAAAGAAACCATTGAGCATAACTATTGAACGCATTGGAAATTTTGACAAGCGTTATACACATTCGTGATCAGCGTTGAATTCTGTACAAGAAAAACTAAGTTTGGTGAGAATTGACCTGTTGTTTAAAATCGGTCAGTAAGTTGGCTTTCCAGCCAAATAGGTCGGTTTTTTCAACAAGTGTTTCATTTTTTAAAAACAGTTACAGGAATTTCGTGAAACGGAGACCAGATTTAGATTCCTGGTCAAATTTTGAATGAAATGGTCACTTTCGTAAGTTTCTATATTAAAAAAATAGTGGTGGGCATGTCACGGGAAACAGACTATTGAAAGAGGGACGAATTTCAAAGAAACAGTTGGCATAACTTTTGAACAAATTGGAATTTCGACAAAAGCCATACATTTTCGTGACCCAGCTTGAATTCTGTGCAAGAAAAACAAAGTTTGGTAGGGAATTGGAGGAAGACGAAAAATGTCAAACGCACGGAAAGGAGAATGCGTCGCGATTAGCTCTTTTGAAGAAGAAAGCTTCAAAAGGATAATAACCAATTGAAATTTATATACTTTTTTTGGGGTTTTCTGATGCTTGTCATAGAAATGCATTACCAAATAGCAAAAACTCGAGTTCTAATAATCGCAGGGTAATGTTTTTAAATGTCTTTGGGTTTGGGGGCGGCCTCTCTTTCGAATGACACCCGGTTTCTTAAAATCGGTCGGTAAGTTAACTTTCAAGCCAATTAGTTCGGTTTTTTCAAAGTGTTTCATTTTCAAAAAACTGTTACATAAGTTTCGTGAAACGGAGACCAGATTTAGATTCCTGGTCAAATTTTGAGTGAAATGAGTAACTTTGTGGTAAGTTTCTAGGGTAAAAAAAAATAGTTATGGGCATGTCACTGAAACAGACTATTGAAAGAGGGGACGAAATTCAAAGAAACAGTTGGGCATAACTTTTGAACTAACATTCATATTCGTGATCAGTGTTGAATTCTGTGCAAGAAAAACTAAGTTTGGTAGGAAATGGAGGAAGACAAAAAAATGATCCAAACGCACGGAAAGGAGAAATGCGTCGTGATTAAGCTCTTTTGAAAAAGGCCTAAAAGGATAATAACCAATTGGTTTATTTATTTTTTTTTTGGTGTTTCTCTGATACTTGTCAAGAAATGAAAGCAAATGAAAAACTGGGTTCTAATAATCGCAGGGTAATTTTTTAAGTTTTCTTTGGGTTTGGGGCCGCGTCTCTTTCGAATGCCCCCGGTTTTTCTTAAAACCCGGTCGGAAAATTTAAACTTTCAGGCCAATTGGGGTCTTTTTTTTTAAAGTGTTTCTTTTTTAAAACAGTTACATAGTTTCGTGAAACGGAACCAGATTTGATTCTGGCCCAAATTTTTTGAGTGAAATGGGTTATTTCGAAAAGGCGGGAAAAAAATATGGTGGGCTTACAAACAGACTATTGAAAAGGGACGAATTTCAAAAAAACAGTTGGACATAACTTTTGAACTAATTGGAATTTCGACAAGCACCACATACATATTCGTGATCAGCTTCGAATTCTGTGCAAAAAAAAGTAAGTTTGGTAGAAATTGAAGGAAGAAAAAAATGATTAAAACCCACGGAAAAGAAAATGTTTTCGCGATTAATTTCCCCTTTGAAAAAAGGGAACGTTTCCCAAAAGGATAATACAAAAAAAGGGAAATTTTTTTATTTTTTTTCGGTTTTTTTCTGATACTTGTCATAGAAATGCATTACCAAAGTGCAAAACGATTTCCCCTTAATCGCGGGGAAATGTTTTAAGTGTTTTTGGGGTTTTTGGGGCGGCCTCTCTTTCGAATGACAACCTTTTTTCTTAAAATAGGTCGGTAAGTTAACTTTCAAGCCAATTAGGACGGTTTTAAAAAGTGTTTTTTTAAAAAACAGTTACATAATTTCCCTAAAACGGCCCAGATTTAGTTTCCCTTTTCCCAATTTTGAGAGAAAATAAAGGTCACTTTGGTCCCTTTTCCCTAGGGAAAAAAAGGGTGGTGGGCATGTCACTAAAAAGGGGACGAATTTCAAAAAAACCCGTTGAGCATAATTTTTTGAACAATTGGAATTTTGAAAACCCGCCATACATATTCGTCATCAGCTTTGAATTCTTTTTAAAAAAAAACATAGTTTGGGGAAAAATTGGCGGGTTTTTAAAAATCGGTCGGAAAAGTTGGTTTTCCCAAAATAGGTCTTTTTTCAAGGTTTCATTTTTTAAAACAGTTACAGGTATTTTTTTGAAACGGAACCAGATTTAGATTAATGGTCAAATTTTGAGTGAAATGGTTCACTTTGTGGTAATTTTCTAGGGAAAAAAAAAATATAGGGTGGGCATGTCACGGGAAAACAAACTATTAAAAGGGGGGACGAATTTAAAAGGGAAACATTTTAAACAAAACTCTTGAATTTAATTGGAATTTCGAAAAAGAGCCATACATATTCGTGATCAGCGTTGAATTTGTGCAAGAAAAACTAAGTTTGGTAGGAATTGGAGGAAGACAAATAAATGATCCAAACGCACGGAAAAGTGAAATGCGTCGCGATTAAACTCTTTTGAAAGAAGAACGCTTCAAAAAAGGGTAATGCCGCAAAAATTTATTTTTTTTTGTTTTCGGATACTTGTCATACAAATGCATTACCAAAAGTGATATAACGACTCCCAATAATCCCCCGGGGTATTGTTTTAGTGTCTTTGGGTTTGGGGGCGGCCTCTCTTTTGAATGACACCCGGTTTCTTAAAATCGGTCGGTAAGTTAACTTTCAAGCCAATTAGGTCGGTTTTTTCCAAGTGTTTCCTTTTTAAAAAACAGTTACATGAGTTCCGTGAAACGGAGACCAGATTTAGATTCCTGGTCAAATTTTGAGTGAAATGAGTCGTTTTGTGGTAAGTTTCTAGGGTAAAAAAAAAATAGTGGTGGGCATGTCACTAAAACAGACTATTGTAAGGGGACGAATTTCAAACAAACCGTTGAGCATAACTTTTCAACGAATTGGAATTTTGAAAAGCGCCATACACATATTCGTCATCAGCGTTGAATTCTGTGCAAGAAAAACTAAGTTTGGTGAGAATTGGCCGGTATTTTAAAATCGAACGGTAAGTTGGTTTCCAGCAAAAAAGGTCGGTTTTTTCAAGAAGTGTTTCATTTTTGAAAAAGGTACAGGAATTTCGTGAAACGGAGACCAGATTTATATTCCTGGTCAAATTTTGAGTGAAATGGTTCACTTTGGTAAATTTCTAGGGTAAAAAAAAAATAGTGGTGGGCATGTCACTGAAACAGACTATTGAAAGAGGGTACGAATTTCAAAGAAACAGTTGGGCATAACTTTTGATCTAATTGGAATTTTGACCAGTGCAATACATATTCGTGATCAGCGTTGAATTTTTGCAAGAAAAACTAAGTTTAGTAGGAATTGGAGGAAGACAAAAAAATGATCCAAATGCACGGAAAAGAGAAATGCGTCGCGATAAAGCTCTTTTGAAAGAAGAACGCTTCAAAAAGGATAATGCCGCAATTGAATTTTTTTTACTTTTTTCGGTGTTTTTCTGATACTTGTCATAGAAATGCATTAACAAAGTGCAATAATTCGAGTTCTAATAATCACAGGGTAATGTTTTAAGTGTCTTTGGGTTTGGGGGCGGTCTCTCTTTCGAATGACACCCAGTTTCTTAAAATCGGTCGGTAAGTTAACTTTCAAGCCAATTAGGTCGGTTTTTTCAAACTGTTTCATTTTGAAAAACAGTTACATGAGTTCCGTGAAACGGAGACCAGATTTAGATTCCTGGTGAAATTTTAAGTGAAATGAGTCACTTTGGTAAGTTTCTAGGGTAAAAAAAAAATAGTGGTGGGCATGTCACTGAAACAGATTATTGAAAGAGGGGACGAATTTCACAGAAACCGTTGAGCATAACTTTTGAACGAATTGGAATTTTGAAAAGCGCCATACATATTCGTCATCAGCGTTGAATTCTGTGCAAGTAAAACTATTTTGGTGAGAATTGGCAGGTTTTTTAAAATCGGTCGGTAAATTGGCTTTCCAGCCAAATAGGTAGGTTTTCAAGAAGTGTTTCATTTTTTAAAAACAGTAACAGGAATTTCGTGAAACGGAGACCAGATTTAGATTAATGGTCAAATTTTGAGTGAAATGGTTCACTTTGTGGTAAGTTTCTAGGGTAAAAAAAAATATAGTGGTGGGCATGTCACTGAAACAAACTATTGAAAGAGGGGACGAATTTCAAAGAAACAGTTTAGCAAAACTCTTGAACTAATTGGAATTTCGACAAGAGCCATACATATTCGTGATCAGCGTTCAATTCTGTGCAAGAAAAAGTAAGTTTGTAGGAATTGGAGGAAGACAAAAAAATGATCCAAACGCACGGAAAGAGAAATGCGTCGCGATTAAACTCTTTTGAAAGAAGAACGCTTCCAAAAAGGATAATGCCGCAATTAAAGAACTTTTCGGTGTTTTTCTGATACTTGTCATAGAAATGCATTAACAAAGTGCAATAACTCGAGTTCTAATAATCGCAGGGTAATGTTTTAAGGGTCTTTGGGTTTGGGGGCGGCCTCTCTTTCGAATGACAACCGTTTTCTTAAAATAGGTCGGTAAGTTAACTTTCAAGCCAATTAGGTCAGTTTTTTCAAGCTGTTTCATTTTGAAAAACAGTTACATGAGTTCCGTGAAACGGAGACCAGATTTAGATTCCTGGTCCAATTTTGAGTGAAATGAGTCACTTTGGTAAGTTTCTAGGGTAAAAAAAAAATAGTGGTGGGCATGTCACTGAAACAGATTATTGAAAGAGGGACGAATTTCAAAGAAATAGTTGGGCATAACTTTTGAACTAATTGAAATTTCGACAAGGGCCATACATATTCGTTATGAGCGTTGAATTCTGTGATAGAAAAACATAGTTTGGTGAGAATTGGCTGGTTTTTAAAAATCGGTCGGTAAGTTTGCTTTTCAGCAAAATAGGTCGGTTTTTTCAAGAAGTGTTTCATTTTTTAAAAACAGTTACAGGAATTTCGTGAAACGGAGACCAGATTTAGATTAATGGTCAAATTTTGAGTGAAATGGTTCACTTTGGTAAGTTTCTGGGTTAAAAAAAAAATAGTGGTGGGCATGTCACTGAAACAGACTATTGAAAGAGGGACAAAATTCAAAGAAACAGTTGGGCATAACTTTTGAACTATTTGGAATTTCGACCAGTGCAATACATATTCGTGATCAGCGATGAATTCTGTGAAGGAAAAATAATTTTGGTAGGAATTGGAGGAAGACAAAAAAATTATCGAAACGCACGGAAAAGAGAATGCGTCGCGATTAAGCTCTTTTGAAACAACGCTTCAAAAAGGATAATAACGCAATTGAAATTTTTACTTTTTGTGGTGTTTTCTGATACTTGTCTTAGAAATGACATTACCAAAGTGCAATAACTTGAGTTCTAATAATCGCAGCGTTTTAAGTGTCTTTGGGTTTGGGGGCGGCCTCTCTTTCGAATGACACCCGGTTTCTTAAAAGCGGTCGGTAAGTTAACTTTCAGGCCAATTATGTCGGTTTTTTCAAAGAGTGTCATTTTTAAAAATAGTTACATGAGTTTCGTAAAATGGAGACCAGATTTAGATTCCTGGTCAAATTTTGAGTGAAATGAGTCACTTTGGTAAGTTTCTAGGAAAAAAAGTGGTGGGCATGTCACTGAAACACACTATTGAAAGACGGGACGAATTTCAAAGAAACCGTTGAGCATAACTTTTGAACGAATTGGAATTTTGAAAAGCGCCATACACATATTCGTCATCAGCTTTGAATTCTGTGAAAAGAAAAAACATAGTTTGGTGAAATTGGCGGTTTTAAAATCGAAGGTAAGTTGGTTTCAACAAAAAGTGTTTCAAGATGTGTTTCATTTTAGAAAAGGTACAAAATTTCGGAAAACGGAGACCAGATTTATATTCCGGTCAAATTTTTGAGTGAAATGGTTCACTTTTGGTAAAATTCTAGGGTAAAAAAAATAGTGGTGGGCATGTCACTAAAACAGACTATTAAAAAGAGGGTACGAATTTCAAAGAAACAGTTGAGCATAACTTTTGAGCTATTGAATTTTGACCAGTGCAATACATATTTCAGATCCGTTAATTTTGCAAGAAAAACGTTTAGTAGGTTGGGGGAAAAAAAATGACCCAAATGCACGGAAAAAAAATGCGTCGCGATAGAGCTCTTTTAAAAGAATAACGCTTCAAAAAAATAGACCGTTGAAATTTTTACTTTTCAGGTTTTTCTTATACTTGTCATAGAAATGGTTTAAAGTGCAATAACCGAGTTCTAATAATGGCAGGGTAATGTTTTGTGTCTTTGGGTTTGGGGCGGCCTCTTTTTCAAATGTCACCCGTTTCTTAAATTCGGTGGGTAAGTTAACTTTCAAGCCATAGGTCGGTTTTCAAAGTGTTTCTTTTTTTAAAAAACAGTTACATGAGTTTCGTGAAACGGAGACCAGATTTAGATTCCTGGTCAAATTTTGGGTGAAATGAGTCATTTTGGTAAAGTTTCTAGGGAAAAAAAAAAAGTGTGGCATGTCACTAAAAACACACTATTGAAAGGGGAATTTAAAAGAAACCGTTGAGCATAACTTTTGAACGAATTGGAATTTTGAAAAGCCATACATATTTCGTCATCAGCGTTGAATTCTGTGCAAGAAAAACTATTTTGGTGAGAATTGGGGGTTTTTTTTAAAATCGTCGGTAAGTCGGCTTTCCAGCCAAAAAAGTAGGTTTTCAAGTGTTTCATTTTTAAAAACAGTAACGGGAATTTCGTGAAACGGAGACCAGATTTAGATTAATGGTCAAATTTTGAGTGAAATGGTTCACTTTGTGGAAAGGGTTTCTAGGGTAAAAAATATAGTGGTGGGCATGTCACTGAAACAAACTATTGAAAGGGGGACGAATTTCAAAGAAATATTTTAAAGCAAACTCTTGAACTAATTGGAATTTCGATAAGAGAGCCATACATATTCGTGATCAGCGTTAAATTTTGTGCAAGAAAAAGTAAGTTTCGTACAATTGGAGAAGACAAAAAATGACCCAAACCACGGAAAGAAATACGTCGCGATTAAACTCTTTTGAAGAAGAACCTTAAAAAAGGATAATGCCGCAATTAAATTTTTTTTACTTTTTTCGGTGTTTTCTGATACTTGTCATAGAAATGCATTAACAAAGTGCAATAATTCGAGTTCTAAAATCACAGGGTAATGTTTTAAGTGTCTTTGGGTTTGGGGCGGTCTCTCTTTCGAATGACACCCAGTTTTTTAAAAATCGGTCGGTAAGTTAACTTTCAAGCCAATTAGGTCGGTTTTCAACGTTTAATTTTGAAAAACAGTTACATGAGTTCCGTGAAACGGAGACCAGATTTAGATTCCTGGTGAAATTTTAAGTGAAATGAGTCACTTTGGTAAGTTTCTAGGGAAAAAAAAATAGTGGAGGGCATGTCACTGAAACAGATTATTGAAAGGGGACGAATTTCACAAAAAACCGTTAAAGCATAACTTTTGAACAGGGGAAAATTTTGAAAAGCGCCATACATATTCGTCATCAGCGTTGAATTCTGTTTAAGAAAAACTATTTTTGGTGAGAATTGGAGGTTTTTAAAATCGGTCGGTAAGCTGCTTTCCAGCCAAATAGGTAGGTTTTTCAAGAAGTGTTTCATTTTTTAAAACAGTAACGGGAATTCCGTGTAACGGAGACCAGATTTAGATTAATGGTCAAATTTTGAGTGAAATGGTTCCTTTTGGGGTAAGTTTCGGGGAAAAAAAAAAATATAGTGGTGGGATGTCATAAACAGACTATTGAAAGAGGGACGAATTTCAAAAAACAGGGGGGCATAACTTTTGAACTATGGAATTTCGAAAAAGAGCCATACTATTCGTGATCAGCGTTGAATTTGTGAAAAAAACTAAGTTTGGTAAATTTAAGGAAGACAAATAAATGACCCAAAGGCAGGGAAAAAGGAAATGTTTCCGGATTAAATCTTTTGAAAGAAGAACCTTCAAAAAAATAATGGAGAAATTATTTACTTTTTGGGGGTTTTTCCGATACTTGTTAAAAAGGTTTAAAAAATGCAATAACTCGAGTTCTAAAAATGGCAGGGAAGTTTTAAGTGTCTTTGGGGTTTGGGGCGGGCCCCTCTTTCAAATGACACCCGTTTTCTTAAATTCGGTCGTAAGTTAACTTTCCCAAAAAGTGGGGTTTTTAAAAATGTTTCTTTTTTTAAAAAAGTTACATGAGTTTCGGGAAAGGGAACCGATTTAGATTCCCGGTCAAATTTTGAGTGAAAGAGTTTTTGGTAAAAATTTTTAGGGTAAAAAAAAAGGTGGTCATGTCACTGAAAGCACTATTGAAAAAGGGGGCATTTCAAAGAAACCGTTTAGCATAACTTTTGAAGAAATTTAAATTTTTCATAAGGCCCTAAAATTCGTTATCGCGTTGAATTCTGGCAAGAAAACATAGTTTGTGAGAATTGGCTGGTTTTTAAAAACAGTCGGTAAGTTTTTTTTCCCGTCAAATAGGTGGTTTTTTTGAATGTTTCAAAAAAAAGTTCAGGGAAATTTTGGGAAACGGGAAGATTTAAATTAATGGTCAAATTTTTGGGGAAATTTTCATTTTTGGTAAGTTTCTAGGGTAAAAAAATATAGTTGGGCATGTCACGAAACAAACTACGAAAGGGGACGAATTTCAAAGAAACAGTTTAGCAAAACCTTAAAAAACTGGAATTTAAAAGAGCCTTATTCGTGATCAGCGTTCAATTCTTGCAAAAAAAAAAGAAGTTTGGTAGGAATTGGAGGAAGACAAAAAATGATCAAACGCACGGAAAAAAGAAATGCGCGCGGGAAAAAACTCTTCAAAAAAAGAACGCTTAAAAAAGGAAAAGCCCAATTTGAATTTTTTTTCTTTTTTTTGGTGTTTTCTGATACTTGTCAAGAAATGCATTAACAAAGTGCAATAACTCAGCTAATAATCGAAGTAATTTTTGTGTCTTTGGGTTTGGGGGGTCTCTCTTTCGAATGACACCCAGTTTCTTAAAATCGGTCGGGAAGTTAACTTTCAAGCCTTTGGTCGGTTTTCAAACTGTTTCATTTTTGAAAAAAAAGTTACATGAG
>BMAV01010990.1:6829-17506 GCA_019973955.1 Trichonephila inaurata madagascariensis
TATATTTTTCGCTTTAATAAATTGAATATGTTGTTTTTAAAGAATGTACATAACACATAATTCTAGAGCAACTTATTTTTTTAGAAACATCTAAAATTTTATTGGTGCCATTTTTTATGTAATCCGAAATGAAATAGATGTTTTGAATCTCTCATCACCTCAATGAGTCTCAAATTTATGAAGTCAGTCACCGGCAACCTTCGAATTGTGTTAAAATGTGAAGTGAATCAAAATGAATAGAATCTGGACTAGTATAGAAAAAACAACAAAATTTTATGAAATGTTGAGAACGTTGTTTAATTATTTTTTACTGAATAGGATAATTTAAATTAATTTATTTATTTATGTTTAGCATTTTTTCTAAACTGCGTAGATTTTTTTAAAAATAAATTTATATATATATATATTTATCTTTATTAAATATACAATAATTTTAAAGCTAAAGACTTACATAAAGTAATCCATTTTTCACTGATGTTAAGCTCTATCACACCATAAATTAATTAAACCAGATACTGTGTTTAATAATAATTTCAGCCTTCCATATTTAGATATATGTTATCGGAAAGTCTGAATCGCGTATTGAAGTAATCCAATGATGAAAATACGTCTGTGATAAAAGAAATATATTTTAAAAGCTATCCTTTTGAACTATTGGCTTACAATATTTCTCATTTCTGCCCTTTTCAGCAAGCAATTGCCGGCTGCAAAATGTATTACATTTTAAATTTTAATTTTCTGTATTATTCTATGGAGTTTGCTACATTTATTTTTCGATGAAAATCAGATTTTTATAGTTTTGCTCAAATATTTTTTTGAAAAATGTAACCTTTAAAATTTTGTTTTAGCATAACCTTTTCCTTCGTAATATTATTTTATTCTTACCCTTTAATAAACTATTTTATCTATCTTTCAAATCCACAGAAATAATATGTATTCCTATAACTTACTTCTTTTACTACTTATTTCTATGAGTTACAAAAAATTTTGAAGATGGAATCCTGTAACCATTAAAGTGAATGTAATTTAATGTTACAATTACGTATTGTGTAGTTTTATTTTCAAACATACTTTATTACTGCGGAAAATTATACTTACTGAATAACATAAAACATGAGAGAAAACACGGTAATAAATTATTACATATGATACAATAAACTGAAAAAAAAGTAATGAGAGTAAGATTACAGACGGTGAAATTTTTGTCATTGTTGCCAATTTATTTTACACTTCTTTTTTTTTTTTTTCTAAACTTTTAAACAATTGCTGTCGACTTACGTTCTTTTCTGGCATTCTGAATAAAAAATTCGGATAAGGTAATAATTATATATGACATTGAATTAAAAATTGCCAAATGTTCCCCTTGAACGAGAAAATATTGGCAATTTTATAATCCTCCCTCCCCAAAAGGGTGTCATAAAATGTATTTTTAATTTCGGAAATTGAACTACTTTTTCATAATAATGCATAGCTATATATAAATTTATGTGTGAATTAATTTATTTAAAACTGGTACAATAACTTATTATCAAAGTTGTAAGCTATTAACAGTAGGGTTTATAATCCTGTGCTATATTTTCAATCCCTGGATTTCGGGATTACATTATCCAATTCCCGGGATCGGTCCCGGGATTAGGACTGAACTATTTACGAAAAATATTTACACATTAGCATGGTTGAAATTACATAATAAATTTGAAAACATAATTAAAAATCGGTTTAATATTATTATTTATTAAAATAGATCAAAATAAAGCGTAATTCATTAAAAAAAAAGAAAAAAAAATAGTAGAATTTAAATTTATAAAAAATTAGCCCATTTGAATTAAAAATTTGTATGTTTAAGATTTTGCAAAATCTTATTGTAAATTAAAAAATAGTAAACAGCCCCTATTTTATTTTAATTGAAACACTGTATTTTTTTATGTTTAATATGTTTATAGAATTGAAGCATGGTAAGACATTCAGAGAAGTAGATTTTTCAAAATTAAAATTATTAAGTCTGAAGACATTTTTCTGACAAACTTGCATATACCTGTACACAGCACGTACAAATGTTAGAATGAATTTACATAAATTTAATCTAAAACAATTTTCTCTACTTATACAACTCCCATAGAAAAATATTTTCCTTTTTTTAAAAAATTTTTAATATATGTAACACTAGAAATTAATTATAATAACACTAAAATTATCACTAATAAAAATACTCAAAAAACAAACTTTAATATTAAAAATAATAAGAAATACATTGTATATTTCACAGTCCAATAAAATTCTGGCTTTTAGCTCGTTAAAAAAGGTCTTTTAGAAATATTTTTAACAACATTTAAATATTAATACATGCAATCTTATTTGAAAATATATTTATAATGACAACAGAATAGTATTACTCATTTTATCTCTCTGTAGATTAAAAAAGAAAAAAAAAACATCTAATAACTATCCTATAAGAGTTAATTCACAAACTTTAAATATATATATTCAGACAAAATTTTGAAGAAATGCCATTTCCATGCTCCAAACAGCAATAACATCTTAAACAGCTTCTAAGAATGTAATTATAATAACAAAATAATATTAATCTCAAGTTATCTCTTGATATATATGAAAAATAGACAGAGATAAATCTAAAAAAAACCCCACATTTTTTTATATTGACTTAAATTGATAATTCAGAAAAAGGATTCATGATTGGTGATTCAGAAAATAGGATTCATGATTGATGATTCAGAAAAGAAAAATCAAAACTTATTATAAACATCAGACAAATGAGTCACAATATTTTTTATTTCTAGGGAGCAGAAATAAATGCTGTGCAAAGTCTCGTTTCGGAAATGGAAGCTCTCTATATAAATTTTGATGAGAAAAAAAAATCGGAAGATAATTTAAACAAAAATAAAATCCCGGGATTAGTTATTTAATCCCAGGATTTTTGGATTTTAAGAAACACTGGGATACCGAAGCTGCAAACCCTAACTTAACTAGAATTTCTCTAAATGAGAAATAAATACATAAGGTCCACATTCAAAGAGTTATTAATTGAGCGAGACATTGATTATGCCTTATTCAAAGTGTACCTTACACTAGATACTGTAGTATTTGTATATTAATTTATATCTTAAAAAATACTTCATAATTCAAAATTATAAACATAATTACCTTCTGCTATTTCATAGAAGATAAATGTAAATGATTGATTTGTATCAATTACAGCAGTCCATTTTTTCGAAAACGGGTCAATTAAAGGCAGACATCGCAATAATTTACTTGAATCTCAAGTAACTTCCCTCAAGAGTAAAATAAAACATCTCCAGTAGCCAGATGTCTTCCGAAAGCTGATTGCCTCTGTTCCCTTTAAGGTATCCGACTACGTTCGGAACCATGATTTTAAAAAAGCGCTTAAATGTATAATTTTCATGATATTTTGTGTCACTTAGATTAGAACACATGAATAAAATTATTCTAAGGACATTATGAGAAAAATAAATTATTTAAATACAATATTTTGGCAAAAAATTAACTTAGAATAACCTTTTTTCCAAATGTTCTGCTTTTGTAAAAAATGCTTCTATTGTATTAATATTTTGCCTGTATATAGCTCAGACCTCTGTACAGAGGCTCAACTATGATTTTTAAAAAATTCAGATTATTTTCAGAGTTACAACCATTTGAAATAATTATCGGCGTATTTTCTTAAAATTTATATCTTCTGTTTTCGTAAAACATGGATAAACCGACTTCCAAGTTATGCGTTTCAAAAATTCTAGTTGAGCCTCTGTACAGAGGTTTGAGCTGAATACAGACAAAATATTAATACAATAGAAGCATTTTTCACAAAAGTAGAACATTTCAAAAAAGGTTATTCTAAGTTAATTTTTTGCAAAAATATTGTATTTAAATCATTTTTTTTTGTCATAATGTCCTTAAAATAATTTTATACTTGTATTCTAATCTAAGTGACACTAAATATCATAAATATGATCCATTTACACGCTTTTGCAAAATCACGGTTTCGAACGTAGTCGGATACCTTAAGTTAGCCGACACTGGGCATCCTGTGGGTGGAAGGAATGTCCGTTCTTACCCCAGTCGTGATGGAGCGAAAGTTACAAATGAAAATAAGAGAAATATCAATATCATCGGCTTAACAGGCACACCCACCTCGCGCCCTTCAAGTTTTATTTCTTAAGAAAACTAATATTAAACGTTTACAGTACAAAATAAGTAAATAAGATACATTAAAGGTAAGATACCAGATTCACAAATCTTTGAAAAAAATTTCAAAATATATTTCAATCAAAAATCAAATTCCGGGATTAGTTATTTTAATTCCGGGATTACGAGATTTGAAAAAACTACCGGGATAAAGGGGATGCAAAACCTAATTAATCGGTACTACATTCTTTTTCTTCTGTAGTCAGATAAATATACTAAAATTTATATAAGAACTTTAATTTATTTTTCAGTAATTGTGGTCTTTTTCGTTTTATCAAAGTTGTCTTATTTTTTTTCAGTTTACCAAATACTAAGAATCAATCTGTTTTCATTTATTTAAGTCGCATTAGTACATATGCATCTTAATCTTTTATAACAGTAAAATTTTCACTGAAACCGAGGTTATATTTATTACATCTCTTCAAACATTTATACTTATTATAATACTGAAAGATCAAAAAATAATTAATTCAGATTCAATAAAATTGTTTCATTCAATGCGCAATAAGAATATTTTAAATTATAATTCCACTAAACAAACAAATATTTTAAGACACAGTTTCTCAAAGTGTGGGGTGCGCCCTCTAGGGCTTGATAACCCTAAAGAGGGGGCGCGAGCATATTGAAAAGTCTTAAACAAAAGATTATTTCAAAAAATTATTAATTCTTTGAAAGCAAAACAAAAAAAAAAAAAAATTCTGTCATAATGGAAAAAAATACACATTTACATTTCATCAGTACTGCACAATGTGTGTACTTTATAATTATCTTAACAATACTAAGTTAAGAAAAAGTTTAATAATTACTAGTGACCACAACGGTTGGTCATACATAAAATATATACAAAAATTAAAGCTTATCAAGATCATTTGTACTGCTAACTATTAATCCCTTAAATGCAGATTAAAAGATAAGCGATTCACTCCCCAATGCCATCGTTTTCCACGTATGCACACATTTGTGGTGTATTGGGGAGAGGGAGAAAAGGCCAAAATAAGAAAGTCATCGGAAATAAGTAAATCTTTATCAAACAATTTTAATGTCATTTTATTGCATTCCAAAGTCTTCGGAATAATTTTGTAGATAGTAGTGAATGTATTTCGGAAAGACGTAGATATATGTCCGGGAATTATTCACGTATATTAACGTATTCGTTATACGTATATTTACGCACTGGCTGACCGAGATGTTTATACATGCTGGTGGCGAAGAGTTTAAAGTCGTATTGCAGCCTTAGCGTCAAAATATCATATTATCGAATTCAATACATCGCTATTGTATGGAGGAAGGGGGGAGATGAAAAGTGTGATTGAATATTGGGTTGCAAATATTGAAAGCTTGAGAAGCACTGTTTTAAGAGAAGAATGAGGAAAACAGGTAAATGTTCTGCTTCAATATCACATTAATGAAGATCAAATAAAATACTCCTAGAACTGAGAACTTCATAAAAATCTAATTTAAATATTTCTCAAGATAACTGAAAGTGGTAATGACCAGTCATGCGTGTAATTACAGAATCGAAGTTGTATAACTTGCATTACCATCTGTAATTACTAAAGTTTCCTTCTATTAGGAAATAATTGCATAACACATTAATTACAAATCTTTCTCATAGAAGTGAATCTATTAGATTACACGTATTATTCACACACAGCGTACTAATGTTTTACGAAATCAGTCAATAGTTTTAATGTAAATCTTATCAATGATATAATTTTAATATGTTTGAGATAAAATAGCTATAAATAATAACATTAATTTTAATAAGATATTCCTTAAGTTAAAGATTTAAATATCATTATTTTTCTAATCAGTACAAAATATTAAATAGAATACATAAAAAATGCATACAACTTCAAGACCGGCATTTAGAGAGAGAGAGAGAGAGAGAACAGATATAAATATCATTAAACCTAAAATATCAAAAATTCGAAATAATCCCGAATATCATTATTTCTAACATTTTAAAAGATATACAATCTTTTGAAATTCAGTTGTTTACAGGTTGACTGTCTGTAAAAAGTGTCACACAGTTTAGAAGTGTGCAAATTAGTTAATGTATGTATCAATGTTTTTACTATACGAGTAAAATAAACATATTTCCAGATTTAACATTTAAAAGCTGTCTTTGTGAACATATTGTTGTATCATGGATGTGAGAGAACTGTAGATCCCGGTATATAAGTATGACCATCCTGTTCTTGATAGGCTTACACACATACATACACATAAAATATTTGCAAAAGCAAATTTGCATAGTTTACAGGTTTCAAAAGGATTTTAAGAATATTGGGTGGTTTATATATTTAAGAAAAAATATTGATTCTCGATTGCCGTTGCAACGGGAATTTAGGCAAAGAATGCTTAAGGTATCCGCGACTACGTTTGGAACCATGATTTTAAAAAAGCACATAAATGTATAACTTTCATAATATTTAGTGTCACTTAGATTAGAATACATGTATACAATTGTTTTAAAGACATTATGACAAAAAAAAATATTTAAATACAATATTTTGGCAAAAAATTAACTTAGAATATCCTTTTTTTCCAAATGTTCTCCTTTTGTCAAAAATGCTTCTATTGTACTAATATTTTGCCTGTATATAGCTCAGACCTCTGTACAGAGGCTCACCTATGAGTTTTGAAAAATTCCATTATTTTCACAGTTACAACCATTTGAAATAATTATCGGCATATTTTCTTAAAATTTCTCCCTTCTGTTTTCGTAAAACATGGATAAATCGACTTCCAAGTTATGCGTTTCAAAAATTCTAGTTGAGCCTCTGTACAGAGATCTGAGCTATATACAGGCAAATTATTAATATAATAGAAGCATTTTTTACAAAAGGAGAACATTTGGAAAAAAAGTTATTCTAAGTTAATTTTTTGCCAAAATATTGTATTTAAATAAATATTTTTGTCATAATGTCCTTAAAGCAATTTTATACATGTATTCTAATCTAATTGACACTAAATATCATGAAAATTATACATTTATGCTCTTTTTTAAAATCATCGTTCCGAACGTAGTCGGATACCTTAATGTTATTGAACTTTTCAATATTAGGCATAATTAAATTATTATTTACCAGAAAAATAGAACATTTTATTTATAAATATTTATATATAAATTACAATTTTTTAAAATGTGTTTATATATATTGAAATTTAAAGCATAGCCTTAGAATAAATTGTACATTATAGATTATAATCAATAATTTCTATGCAACCAAATCAAAAAAAAAAAATTAACAATGCTCTAATTTAATTATTCCTTGTTTATTTATTCCGAATTTACAAGTACCTTAAATTCAGCTTAGAATTCCCTTTTGAAGTATCGTTGGAGCTCAAATTAGCCGTTGGTGAGAACTTGGCACCCGCGTACATCATATTGAAAACGGTTCTTTCGATGAGATACTCATGTGCAATCATTATGAGTATAAATAATCAAAAGTGGTGATTTGATGAGGAAATAAGATACCAGCTGGTAGTTTCTTGACCACAGTATATTCAAAGGAAATTGAAAAGTGGTACACATTGGCTTAGCTAGCCGAAAGGCTACAACTCTTTATATTAACAGCCGCTACGGCAGTCAAGACACAGACAATGTCTCAACGACTTTAATGGGTATGGATGTATTAAGTCTGCTACAAATTGCGTCTTTGCGCTGAAAGCAAATCCTCAGCAACAGTGCATGCAATAGTCTATTCAAAAATGGCATTGGACTGTAGAAGAACTCAATAAAGTTATCTGGTCCAACAAATGTTGTTTCTTGGTCAATTGCATTGATGAGCGAGTGTAAATTAAGTAGATTTCTAAAGAAAAATATTTCACAAAGCTGCACATTGGGTAGATACTGGAAGGACATGGCAGAATTATGATGTGGCCAGTACTCTAAAAAGAATATCAAGATTCATAATCCTCTACATAAAATCACAGAATTATGCGCATTCTACTGTAGCATATAGTATTCGTCCTCTTGAACACTTTGCTAATTAAATTATATTTATCATTTTCAAGGGGTTTGTTTTAAATTGAAAAAGGATAATCGTTCCGTGATATTGCACATGATATCCAACTACTGTCTTGCGAAAATGAAATAATATGGTTGTTGATATTCATACTGAACAGCATACAAGGTCCTGCAAAGTCATGAAACTACATCATGGATCATTAATCAGAATGCATGTTTTCTCAGCACGCTCAGTATCATACCATACAGTACTACGACATTTGCAGCACCTTGGACTCTCAGCTTGGCGACCGTTACTTCAGGTTCCCTTGACATTGAAGCGTAGAGATAGACGGCGACTCTGCTTCGTCCAATGACAGAGCTGGATGCAGGAATGAACCAATGGCGTCTTTTCAGATGAGTCCTGGTTCTGCGTGCAAAATTCTGATTGTCGTAAACGTGTCTGGAGGCTCCATGAAAAACATCCGTCCCCTGCTTGCATTCGATATTGACATAAGGGTCATGTATGTGGTGTGATAGTTTAGGGCAGCCATTCAGTACACGTCACTGATATTACTTTTTCAGATCGAATGAAATTTGAACGCCGATCGGTACATTTCAGACATCTTATGTCTAGTGGCTGTGCCCTATCTTCAAGACCTGCCAAACACCATCTTCCAACAAAACACAGCAAAATCACACATTAAACGTTAGTCTGATATTTCTTAATACACTGCTGACCACCGTAATTGCAACACCAAGAAAGACAAGAGATAGCACAACAAAATTTATTTTGTAGATAACATGTTGACCAAGTATCAAATGATTAAATTTATAGACTTCTGTGAAGAGTGGTTCCTGCCAGAATCAGTAGCCAGAGTAGCCGCACTTGTTGGAGATCACCGCTGCCACACGCCTCGACATTGATTCATAGAGACTTTGGATGTGTTCTTGGGGTACAGCAGATAAAGCAGCTTCTACACGTTGCCAAAGTTGATCTGGTGTGGCAGCTGGGGGAGTAATCTGGGTTAGTCGTTGAGCAACCATGGACCACATGTTTTCTATCGGTGAAAAATCCGGAGAGCGAGCCGGTCAGGGAAGCAATTCAATCTGGTGATTGACGAAGAATCTTTGAACAATGCGTGCATTATCCTATGCGCGCATTATCCTATTGAAATATGCCCGTGGCCAAGCCCTGAAGATAAAGAAGGACAACTGGCTCCAACACCTCAGAGATCTAGCGATGGCTATTTAAAATACCGGCAATGCGTACTAGAAGAGTGCTAGAGTGATATTCAATACCGTACCATAGCATAATACCCGGTGCAGAACTAGTGTGGCGGTGCATAACGCAAATGTTCAGCATCCTCTCTCCACGGTGTCTCCAGACTCGAATCCGAGCATTTTGATGTTGCAGACAGATGCGTGACTCGTCAGTAAACACAACTTCATTCCATTCTACCGCCCACATTCTTTTTCATCGCACCATTGGTGGCAGAGACGTCTGTGGTTCTGCGTCAAGTGTAGACCAAGCAATAGGCATCTACAGCGTCGAATAGTACGCGCAGACACTGAATGATGCCTTACAGACTCAATGTGCTGTGCTATGGTCCGTGATGTGAATGAATGATCCTTCACTGCCATCCGCACAGTTCGCCTGTCCTCTCGTGAAATGGTGCACTGATGTGGATGCAATCATCGACCACGTCGGTTCTTCATACCCTCCTGCATCTAACGATCACATGTCCGCATTACAGTTGTTTGGTTTCGTCCAACACGACTACCAATTTTCCTGAAAGTTAAACCACAACCTCCATAGGGCACTATCCTTCCTCTGTCGAACTCTGATACTTGATCAAAAGCTGACCGCTGTTTTTTCCGAGAGATAACTGATCGTGTTTTGAAAAAAACGCAAGAAAAACACAATTGTCGAACTTGAAATCGTCGAAATCTCCAATCTTATCTAACGATTTCAGGTGGCGCCACAGGCGCGCATGATGTGTGTCTGCGCTGAAATTCTAATCATTTGCATATCTCACCTCCGCTAATGCATGTTGTAAATTTCATGTTATTTGCATGCGTCCTTCGGGGTGTTGCATTCACGGTGGCCAGAAGTGTACTTACGGCAATTGATTGTTACCCTGGCCTGCATGATCTTAAGATTTGTTTCCCATGAAAATAATATAGTCAAGGGTTGTTGTGAGACTGTCACCCCTACCCTCTTCAGCTAATACGATAACTGAGATGTTTCATAGTCTTGAAGTAGCATGGAATGAGTTGCCGTTTCTGTCATCAAGTCCAGTTCAACTCCGTGCCTAAGCATGTAAAAAGCGTTCTATTTGTCGGAGGTGGTGGAGTAAGGTTTAGTATAGAGCCTAATAAGTAGTAGAGGTGGTTTATTAATTGCGCACATTTATATTTATAAGCTCCTAAACTGATTATAAATATAATCGTTTTGTCTTTGTCCAATACTATTTACGAGCAATATATATATATATATATAT